>JAODAL010003627.1:0-170268 GCA_025379985.1 Phyllomedusa bahiana
CTAGGGCAGTTCCCAGGACTGCACAAGTATAGGGGCCTCAATGGTCAAATGTATGTCCCAGAAATCCAGGGCATATGATCTCTGACTTAACTGTTTGTGTGTTCTTAGGATGTGCAAACAGTAGTGAAGCAGGAAGCCATCAGCTCCCTGCCCTACCAATTAGTCTTGTAGGAGGCAGGCTGCCTACAGATCCTTCCAGCAGGACAACAACCCTAAACATACAGCCAAAGCTACAATGGAAGGGTTCACATCAAAGAATATTCATATGTTATAATGGCCGAGTCACAGTCCAGACCTAAATACCATTGAGGATCTGTGGCAGAAAGAAAATTGTTGTTCAAGAACATTTACCAACCAATCTGACTGAGCTAGAGTGATCCTGCAAAGAAGAATGTGCAAAAATTCCAGCCTCTAGATGTGCAAAGCTGTTAGAGACATCCTCCAATAGACTGCAGCTAAAGGTGGTCCTACAATGTATTGACACAGGGGTGATGGATACACATGCACACCACACTTTTAAGTTTTTTAATTTGAAAAAATTTGGAAAAGGATGTATCATTTTCTTTAAACTTCTCAAATATTTGCTACTTTGTGTTGCTTTATCACATTAAATATCAACAGAGGAACAGGGGAAACCCACAGTGGGCCCCTGAGCATGGCAAATCTAGAGTTTCTTTTAAACTACATGTACATCTTTGGGAGAGGCAGGAAGGCAGAGATTAAAAAAAAAAAAAAGAGGCAAGAAGCAGAGTATTGGAAGCATGCAAAATATCTGAAGAGTGTATTCCCAGAATCTACTCCACTGGTGGGCCCCAGAATCAATTCCACTGGTGGGCCCCAGAATCAATTCCACTGGCGGGCCCCAGAATCAATTCCACTGGTGGGCCCCAGAATCAATTCCACTGGTGGGCCCCAGAATCAATTCCACTGGCGGGCCCCAGAATCAATTCCACTGGTGGGCCCCAGAATGAAATTACATTGGTGGGCACTAGGCAACCCAGTCCGACACTGGACTGGGGCGTAGGTTCACCTTCCAGCAGGACAACAACCCTAAATATACAGCCAAAGTTACAATGGAAGGGTCTCCATCAAAGCATATTCATGTGTTACAATGGCCCAGTCACAGTCTAGACCTAAATCCCATTGTGAATCTGTTACAGGACTTGAAAATAAATTGCTGTTCACAAACGTTCACCAACCAATCTGACTGAGCCAGAGCTATTCTGCAAAGAAAAATGGGCAAAAATTAATTCCAGCCTCTAGATGTGCAAAGCTATAAGAGACATCCCCAAAACAGCTAAAGGTGGTCCTACAAAGTATTGACTCAGGGGTGATGGATACACATACACACCACACTTTTAAGTTTATAAAAATTTTGAAAAGCTTATATAATTTTCTTTACACTTCAAAAATACTTGCTACCTTGTGTTGCTCTACCACATAAAATATCAATAAAATACATTAAAGTTTGTGGATGTAAAGGAATATTTCAACCCAATGTGTATGTATTATTTATTCTAATTATTTTCATAAATAAATCTAAACATGCATTTTCCATATAATTACATACATAATCATGGTTATTATATATAATTTATTTATTATAATTACTTTCATCTTCCTTGCAATGACTATATTCATTATTGTATTTGCTGCTCTTTTGGACCAGCAGAGGTCAGCATTTCAGTAACTAAATAAGAATCCTTAATAGCATTCATGTTGTCTATCTGTATATATATTTATTATAAGAAATTTTGAAAAGGATTTTCCCCATAGACTGGATTTAGTTGGTCCATTTGACACTAATTATTGCTAAAAGACTCAACTAGGAAAAGCAAATTTACATTCTTTATAGCCATGAATCATAAATAATTGAATGCCTTCACTCCCCCTCTTTACTGTCATACATCTACCACTTGAACCAATTGCTTTTAGAAGTCTCATTATTAGTCAAATGGAGATGACCTGTTTCGAGTCAGCGCAGTATAAAAGCTGTAGCTGATTTTATTTCCTGGCATCATCCAGGCAATGTAGATAAAAGAAGACTTCAAACCACTTTCCCAAATAAATTAAGTATAATTAGCAGAAACCTAATGAAATCCAATTGTTATTACAACATAAAACATGAAATAGCCCAAGAGTGTTGAATACGTTTTATAGATACAATACTGTCTTTTAGTGAATGTATGGTTACACGCTGATTTATTCTATACCTCTAAGGTCCTTATCTCTCCACTTTCCTTTAATTATCTCCTGCAAGGCCCAGCAGGAAGGCTGCAAATATAGAAAATGCAATGAGTTAATGGTATTGAATAAACGTCCCTGCATTGTTACAATTATAGGAATGAAGGGGGGATATGTGGAATTATATTGGCTTTTTGTCTCATACTGTGGATTGTAAGCTATTCAGTTCTGCACCCTGGCTTCTGAGCTTACTGCTCACTGCTATAATGAGACCTTAGGTGGGTTCTTCACTGAAGGATTGGAGGAGGGGGGGGATTAAAGGGAGAGTGTCAACAGAATATGAAATTTGCTTTTCTACATTAAGAATGTTTTCACATTACTATCTATTTTTATAGATAACATAGGGTTCACCAGGCTCGGACTGGCCAACAAGGAAGTAGGGGAAAACACCGGTGGGCCGCTGGGCTGCTTTTCTGGGAGAAAGACCGGAAAAAAAGAGTCAGAAAGACAGTGAAAGTTGCACGTGTTATATGTACAGTCATGCACAGAAGCTGTAGGGTGGGTCCACTGGTGAGCCCCAAGAATCACCTCCACTGGTGGTGCCCAAGAATCAACTCCACTGGTGGCCCCAAGAATAAACTCCACTGGTGGCCCCAAGAATCAACTCCACTGGTGGCCCCAAGAATAAACTCCACTGGTGGCCCCAAGAATCAGCTCCACTGGTGGCCCCAAGAAAAAACTCCACTGGTGGCCCCAAGAATAAACTCCACTGGTGGCCCCAAGAATCAGCTCCACTGGTGGCCCCAAAAATAAACTCCACTAGTGACCCCAGGAATCAACTCCACTGGTGGACCCCCATAACCAGCTCCACTGGTAGGCCTCAAGAATCAACTGCACTGGTGGGCCCTAGGATCCACCATTCACAATATGGTCATGCTCTCGCACTGTCACAGAACTATGAGAGTGAGTCAGTCCCGGATTTCACAGGCTATTCCAATGTCCAGGTTTGCTGCATGTCCTGGAAATACTGGGCACATGCCCTGAATCCTCGGACCAACACTGCTTTTCAACAGTATGCACATCCTCAGGACAGACATTTAGCTGCAAACTAGCACCATTAGCTGCCTGTCCCAAAATTTACTCTTGAAGGCCAAAGGGGCAGCGGGGGGATTATTGCATCAGATGGGGGAAAAATTTCAGCGCATAGGGCATAATTAGTGAAGGAAGGGCTACTCCCTCCAAACCATTTGAAAAACCATACCCTAAAACCTACCAACTGTCTGTCTAATGGGGGCTACCTACCTAATAGGAGGCTACCCTACTTCTAATTAGGGTTAACACCTTAGAGGGGGGACCCTTTACCTACTTCACTTGTCTAATTTGTAGGGCTCCTCCTAAGAAGGTGCTACCCTATTTACTCCCAAATTGGAGGTCATCTCCCTGCAAATTTTAGGGCGATACCTACCTTATTTGGGATCAAACTATAAAAACAGGTTCGGGTACTATCTTTATTTAAATATACAGAATCTCCCAATTGTGGGGACATAAAAAGGTCCTATACTGTGTGGGACATAAAAGGGGTCTTTATAACTTTTCCGCACGGGCCTACCCCATGTGGGACTTTTTTAAAACTGTTAGTGGCTAAAAAATTAAAAGATAGTATTATTACTTAGGACACCGGGGGGATATTTTTTAGCTCTGAGCTCTAGGGGATGGGAAATTTGTGTAGGTGGGGAAAAGGGGAAATGGATAATAGAAAAGCAAGAAGATTGGCGAAATTCGGAAAGGCAAGTGAGTTTGAAGAATCTTCAGGGCACCGGGAAGGTAGAAAAGAAAAGTAAAAGTGAGTGACTCCAATCAGAGAAGATGTCACCTGTGAGTCCTGTAATCATGTGTACTGAGCATAAGTAAAGTATTGTTCTGCTTGCAATAAACAAACTGTGAGTGTAATATTCTTGCTGCACACCCTGCACACAAATGGGTTATTGCCATCACACCTGTTTGTCCCAGTAATATTGCTACACAACAGGCGGAAAAGCCTCCTTCCTTGGGCCAGGTAGGGGTTGGGGGGGAGAGGGGGGTGTTAGGGGGGGGGGAGGTGTGGGGGGGGTTAGGTTGGGGGGGGTTTGGGTGTGGGGGGGGGTTTTTTTTGGGGGGAGGGTTAGGGGTTGGGGGTGTGGTTTGTTGTGGAGGGGGGGGGGGTGTTAGGGGTGGGGTGGAAAGGGGTGGGGGTGTGGTTTAGGAAATGGGGGGGGGTTTTTAGGAGTGGGGGTGGTGTAAGCCAATCCTTGTACGCCATCTGCGTCCTTTTGCGGTACTAACCCAAACCATTGTACACCATCTCAGTCCCTGCGTATCTAGCCAAATCCATTGTCCCATCTGCTGTCCCTCGTATCTAACCCAAACCATTGTACCCATCTGCGTCCCCCGATCTAAGCCAAACCCTGTACCCATCTGGCCCGCGTATCTAAGCCTATCAAATGTTTTTAATTTTCTGCTGGGCCCGCATATCTAAAGCCCACATTCTTAATACATTTTTGAACCTTTTTGTGAGGGGGTTTTTTAAACTCAGAGCTTAGAGCACCCAGCGTAAATACGGCCCGGTTGGGGAAACAATTCGCAAAAAAGGGTTTTTTTTTTTTATCTACATAACACATGAGGGCTTTTTTTTTTTGTAAAAAAATGTTTTTTTTTAATGGTGCCATGCACGCATCAAATTAAGTCTGGAATCAAAAAAAAATGGGGTGAAATGTGAAAAAATTTTACTCGCCCCCGGTTTGCGGTGTTTCTTTTTTTATGGGTTTATTTTTTTGTATAAGTGATGTGTCATCTGTATTCTGCTTGGTTGGGGGCCAGTTCCAAAACTCTCCCAGGGCCCCAATGTTTTTAAGAGGGCCTGTCTAACTAGAACCGCCCAAATTCCCCTTGGTAAGGGGACACGTCCCCAGTTGTCTTTTTTTCACCCAGCCCCCTCCCCAACCCAAGGAAAAAAATATCGGACTTCCCCCTCAACTGCATTTACGTAGATTTGCGATACTTAAACAAAATGAACCTCTGAAGCCCCAAAAGTCATAAAACTGCCCCCAATTGACCTGCCCGGGTACTAACAACCCAGGGCGGGATATTGAATGACCATGGATTAGCAAGGTTTTCTATCTATTTAAAAGGGGTTTTACCCAACTCATTTCACACCTCCTCACCCACCCCCTCACTCTGTGTGCTCAAAGGGGGCTGTGTGATTTTTTGAATTGCCTATCATGTCCCCCAAAGCAGATGACATCACCAGCCTTTTTCCTCTCTGTAGTCAAAGAAAGGTATTTTTATGAAAATTGGATAGCTGAGAGGTAAAGTTTTCCCCTCCGGCACAAGATCCGGGGTTTCAAACCCAAAGGGAAACCCCAAACCATTTTTTTTTTTTCTTCTTTTATCATGCACAGCCCTCATTGAGTTTTTTTTTTTTATTTGCAGTGTTTGACAAATTTAAAACAAGGGTACAAACAAATAGATGACAGCACCGGGTTTGAACACCAGTACCCTGAAGGGGGGAAGGAAATGTCTGGGGGGCCCATGCGTACCCCCCGAGACAAGCGTAAACAATGGCTCAAAAGGGGGGCCTTTACACAGCAAGTGACAAATGCCGGTGGGTTTTGCACCGTTTTTTGCACAGTTTGGTGGCCGGCCCCAGCCGCGGGGGGGGGGCTGCTTTTCTCCGCGGAAACCGGAAGGAATAATGTGCATTCACAATGTTTTGCTGGTGGCAAAACCGTGGGGCGGAAAACCCGTGCGGTGGGGACTGCTGCATGGGTTTTCCATAGAGGCCTTTCTCTCATTTTTGGGCCCCTTTTTTTAGGGGGCGCAAAACCGCAAAAACCCCTAAAAACCGTCCGAAAAAACCCTGCCGTGGGGGGATGCCCTAAAGGGGCACTAAACAAAAACTGCAAATTTTTAATAATAATGAAGGGGAAAATTTTGTTATTTCATTTGCAAATTCCACATCAATTTTACTTCGTGGGAAAAACCCCTTTAAATCTTTTTTGGGTTTTGTTTGTTTGGAAATTCACAGCCCTGTCATTTCTCTTACTATCATTTACCCCTGCCAAAAGTCTTGGCTCATTGAGTGAAAAGTTAATTGATAATCTCTCTAGAAAGGTTCCTGGTTTGGCAACATGAAGGGTTGTTGGTAACATAGCATTGCTTGTTTGTGTCTTGTCTTGTGTCCAGTTTCCAGTATCCTTATGTGCCATGTTTAGTTCTGTTAGGTCAAGTTCTAGTATAATACATTATGAAAGATCATCCTGTCTTGAGAGTTTTTTCAGTAAAACGCTAAATTTTACATTCATTTTAAGTTGTTTTTGTTCTTTTTCCAGCCTAGCCTTGTTTTATGAAATTTTTTTTTTAGTCCTTGAGTTTTTTTTAGTTTGCATAGTTTTCTGCTGGGATCTGCCTAAAGAGTCTCTGGATCCTGGAGCTTTTTATGCCAGAGTAGATTGTGGCTTAGAGATATCTTTAGGGTTAGTTTCAGTAACAAGTTGACTTTCCCCATTTGTTTTTTCTTAGTAATAGTAAAATAGTAAGAGTAATAGTATGTAGTAGTAGTTTGTATTAGATCACCACCACATTATTACAGGTAGATACTTAGTCACTCATGGAGAAAGAAGTCACGTTGAACTACATCAATGAACCTGTACAGCTTAATCCTTAGCTGCTCCATTCCACCATGTTGTGCCCACTAATGGATATTGGCATTGGTATCTTGTGGCTAACCAAACCAATGTGGCTCATAAAGTAGATTCAGCATCAATGCACATGAAGTGCCCCAGCACCCTTTTTTTTGCAGGTCAACATAACTTTGTCCAAACCCCCAAGCCCTGGGGTAGGAATTTACCCTGTTTTTTTTTTCCCAGTCTTTACATCCCCATTGAACCAAACCACAGTCTGGCTCAGGCCCCTTTTTAAATCCTTTGGTTTTGGTTTTTGGCAACATAAGGGGGTAGAAGCCAAATCCCCGTCCTGGTCGGCCACCCCAACCCTTTAAACCCTGGTTTTCTTTTGCAGTCATAATAAGACATTTTAGAAATACCACAAGTTGGGCTCAGGAAAACCTTTTTTTACCCGGTTTGTTTCTTCTGCAGGCTAAACCCGGTCGTGTAGCCCCCAATAGACAAGTCTGCTGGAACCCCCCTTTCCCTGGCCCTTGCTGTTTTTCTGCAGAAAATTTGGGGCTTAGAGATACAAGTTGCCGGGCCCCATTTACCCTTTTTTGTTTTCCCCCTGATATAATAAGGGGTGGTTAGAGTAATAAAAGTCTGGTCCACCACCAAAAATTCGGGTTCTTTGGGGTCAACATAAGGGCATTTTTAACCAAAACCCCCAAAATCTGCTCACCCCCCTTTTTTTTCCCTGGTTGGCTGTTCTTTTTGCAACAAAACAGGGCATGTAACCCAAATACCACAATGGCCCCGCACACCTTTACCCTTTTGGCTTTTTTTCTGCAGGTCAAATACAGGGCAGGTAGAAATCCCAAATCCCCTAGGCACCACTTCCCGGATTTTCTTTTGCATCTCTAAGGGAGTTGGCCAAAAAAGTTGGTAGGCCCATTTTTTTTTAAACCCCCTTTTGGGGATACATCACAAACAAAACCAAATTGGCCGGGCACCAAACCTTTAAAACCCTGGTTTGGGGCTGTTCTTTTTGCGGGGTATAAACAAGGGGCATGTAAGGGGGCCAATAAAAAGTCCTGGCCAGGCACCCCCCTTTTTAACGGTCTCGTTTTTCAGTTTTTCAAAGGGATGTGGCCTACCCAATGGTCCCCCCTTTCCCGGTTTTTTTTTTTTGCAGCCCCTTACAGGGTTTGGGACCTCCCACAATTTTGGCTCAGGCCACCACCACCCTTTTGGTTTTTTTTTCTTCCCATAAAAATAAAGGGGTTTTAAAATACCCCCCCCCCCCCTTTATTTTTGGTCGGTTTTCCCTCGAGGTATACCCCCCCGTTTTTAAAGAAAACCACAATTCCTCCGGCCCCATTTTTGGTTTGGTTTTTTTTTCAGAAAAACATAAAGGGCATGTAAAACCAAATCCAAAGTTTAGGCCCATTTACCCGGTTGCTTTTTTCTTTTCGGTATACATACGGGCGTGTAAGCCAACCCCACAATCTGGCTCAGGCACCACCTTTACCCGGGTCGGGCTGTTCCCTTCTGCATCATCCCATCCCCGGCTTGTAGAGCAATACCAAAATCTGGCTCAGGCACCACCTTTACCGGGTTCTGGCTGTCTTCTGCATCATACATACGGGGCAGTGTAGACCCAATACCAAAAAGCCCTGGCTCAGCACCACCTTTACCCTGTCTGGCTGATTTTCTCAGTTATACATACGGCAGTTTAAGCCAATACCACAAGTCGGGGCTCAGGCCCCACCTTTACCCGGTCGGCTGTTCTTCGCAGGCATACATACAGGGTGTAGAACCAATACACAATCGGCTCAGGCACCACCTTTACCCTGGTCTGGCTTTTTCTTCTGCGGGTAACATACGGGGCAGGGGGTAACCCAATACCACAATCTGGCTCGGGCACCACCTTTACCCTGGCCCCCGGCTTTTTTCTTTTTTCGGGTCATACATACGGGGGCAGTGTAAGCCAATCCACAAGCACTCAGGCACCACCTTTACCCTTTTTCTGGCTGTTTCTTCTGCAGGTCATACATACAGGGCAAGGAAAAACCAATACCACAAGTCTGGCTCAGGAAAACCACCTTTACCCGGGTCGGCTTTCTTCTGCGGGTAATACATAAGGGCAGTGAAGGGGCAAATACCACAATCGGCTCAGGCACCACCTTTTTACCCTGGTCTGGCTGTTCTTCTCAGTCAACTACGGGGCAGTGTAGACCCAAATACAAAAAGTCTGGCTCGGGCACCCCCTTTTTACCCGGTCTGGCTTTTTCTCCAGGTAACATACAGGGCAGTGTAGACCCAAAATACCACAATCCCTGGCTCAGGCACCCCTTTCCCTGTGTCTGTTCTTCTGCGGTCTACATACAGGCATGTAGACCAATACCAAAATTGGCTCAGGCACCACCTTTACCCTGGTCTGGCTTGTTTTTCTCAGGTCATACATACAGGCAGTGAATTCCCCACTCGGGCTCGGGCACCATTTTACCGGCCCCTGGCTGTCTTCTGCAGGTATACATAGGGGGCATGTAGAGCCAATACCACAAGTCGGGGTAGGCACCACCTTTTTTACCCCCGGGGCCCCTGGCTGTTTTTTCTGCATTATACATACAGGGAATGTAAGCCAATCCCACAAGTCGGGCTCCCACCCCTTTACCCTGGTCGGGGCTGTTCTTCTGCAGTTCATACATACGGGGGGCAGTTAAGCCAAAACCACAATTCCTGGCTCGCACCACCTTTACCCTGGTCTGGCTTTTTCTTCTGCGGGGCCCCAAAACATACAGGGCAGGGTAGAGAATTACCACAATCTGCCGGCACCCCCTTTTTAAACCCTGGTTTGCTTTCTTCTGCAGGTTTTTACAACAGGCAGTGTAAAAAGCCAATCCCAAAAGTCGGCTCACACCCCCTTTTACCCTGGTCTGGCTGTTCTTCTGCGGGTCATACAACAGGGCCAGTGAAGAGCCAATACAAACAAGTCTGGCCAGGCCCACCTTTACCCTGGTTTCGGGTTTCTTCTGCGGGTCATACTACAGGGCATGTAGACCCAATACCACAATCTGGCTCAGGAAAACCCACCTTTACCCGCGGGCCCCTTTTTCTAACTGTCCTGTACCTAGGTTTGGCATCAAAGAATCAATAATTCATTTTCTATGAAATGGACGACCCCCCAAATGCTCCAAATTTTTTTTGGCACTTTAAAAAAATGTTTTTTGGCACATTACAAAGGCACTTGGGGAAAAATGTATAAAGGGCTGTGCTAATATCAGGCTCTTATCACCCAACCCACCCAGCCCTTTTCATACTTTTTTTAAATGGGGGAGGGCGGGGCCGCACTAAGAACCATAGAAGCTTACATATTTCAGCTTCGCTGGGGCTTTTTCTAGGCCTTACAGCTGGAACTAAAATATTTTTAAAAAGTATTTTTTTACCTAAACCAAAATGCGTCCTAAGCGTAAAAATTGGGGCCCTGTTTTTTATGACCCCCTTAAGCGGTTCAAAAAACAAGGTGCTTTTTCTTCCCAAATTATATGCACATGAATTTCATGCATGTCGTCCTTACGCCCAAAGTTTGGAGTGCGGCTGTTCATAAAATTCTTTGTGGCTCAAAAACAACAAAAAAAACTGGCGCAGCCCCTTTTCATCCCTTCGCCCATAAATTTTTATGCAAAATGTAAAAAAAATCAACGTATTTGTAACCCATAGTTGTCAATTTTTTTGTGTGTTTCTACAACAGATCCACAACCAAAAAACTTTTTTATTGCAGATTTTTTTTACAGATTTCACTTCCCCTTTTTAAAACCAATGGAAAAAAAATCTATGACAAACGTGCAGCCTATCCACAGCAGAAGTAAACATGCGGCAGATTGAAATTCGGATTTCCCCCTCAAATTTTTATCCTCACTTTTTTAAAGAATTTTTTCTTAAAATCTCTTTCACTGTGCAACAACTGTGTATTCGCCCTGTGTGCGCATACCACAAATGTTACTATTGGAATTTTCAAGTTGGTAACTGTTCTTGTCCATTTAAAAGTTTATCACAAGGCATTATGGGAAAGGAGCTGAGAAGCTCAAGCCCCTCTATTGGGTGTAACAAATCCTCAATTTTTCTTCCCAAATCTTTAAAGGTGTTTGCCCCCACATTTTTTTTTAAAGATCCCAAAAACAACTCACTTTTTGGCACATATGTCCCCCTTTAAACGTGTCCACCTACGATCTTCCCCTTTGTTGGGCTGCATCATTGTCCCCTCCTATAAACTAAGACCGTTTACTCTCCGATAGCGCCAGCACGGTTTTTTTTATAGCTACAGACCGGCACTACTGTACCTAATGGGGAAACCCGTAAACACCCCCTGCATTCAAGTGAAACCAAAAAAACAAAAAATTTAATGTTGTGAAAAACCCCCTTTTAAAAAAGCAAAAAGGAAAATTTAGCCAGGCCCCCGACACTCATCACAGACACTGTTTTTGGGGTTTTTTTCCTCCATCATGTAGAGCAAGGATACTGGTTGTCCTGGGGGAGGCAATGAGTGGCCAAAAGGGGAAAAACTCTTTTTTGGGGAGAGCACCCACAAGGGTGTAGAGTTTTTTAGATTGCCTTTTTAACCCTCTATTAAGCACTGCATATCCAAAAGGGATTATGGGAAAAGGGGCAAAAAGCTCAACCCCATGTAACAAATACTCAATTTGCTTCTATTCCCAAATCTTTAAGAAGCAAAAAAGGGATATTAGCCAACCAGTAAACACTCACTCAACAGCCCTTTTTTTAGGGTTTTGCCCCTCATCACGTAGACAAAATAGTGGCGCTGGGGTGGGGGGCAATGAGTGGGTCAAAAGGGGAAAATATCTCTCCATGGGAGACCCATAAAGTGGTTTTTAAAATTTTTTAATTGCCCTTTGCCCCCCTACAAGCACGCATATACAAGGCCTTGAGATAGCAGATGTTTGAGAGGGCAAAAAGGGGGATCTCAAAACTTAAAACACCCATATGGGCTCTCCCCTGGAGAATATTCCCCCAAATTTTAAGTTTTTGGGATTTTTTTTCCCCCCCCATTAAAAAAAGCACAGATTTTATTCATTTTGGACTTTTTCTGATGAATTTTTCTGTAGTATTAAAAACATACTCCTCATTCCCCGGATTCTAAAATAAACCAAGATAAACAGCCTGAATAATCAACATTTTAAATTTTCCCCCGTGTTTTTTTTACATTTTTTTTGTCGTTCGGCTCTTGTTGCCAGGAGACAATGGAAACAAAGGAAAGTTGGCAGCCATAGGAAGTCATTGACATAAGGGGTTAAAAAGTTTTCTGCCTTATATGCACTTCTCCCCAAACCCCGCATTAATTTTTGTGTTGGAAAAAACGCCCTCCTCGGTTCATAAAATTTAAACCATCCTGAAAGGCTGTAATTGGACCCCCCCAAACTTGTATAGGGGTGATATTTCCCCACCCCTGCACCCCCAACCCATCATCCGCTCTTCCCATTCATTGACCTAAACAAACTGCAGCTGGCGCGGTGACGGCGTTCTATGTGGGCGTTTATGTCAAGCATTGTGGGGGAACAGCGCAGCACAGGCACTGAAAATGTTCTGGTCCACTCTTCTAAAAATAGTGCTTTTGTAAACACTTGCATAACAATGTCCAACTCCATCGTCCTGATAACAGATTTCCTTCTGGGGTCGAGAGCTTTCCTTTCTTGGGTAAGGGTTAGTAAATTTGCAAAAAAGTAAAAAAAGGGGCCGGGAAAGTTTATGGGGTCTCATTGGAAAATACATAGGAAAAAAGGTACCCCCGTAAAAAAGACAAAATTTCCCCTTTTTCCCCCCGGAAAAAAAGACACCCCCGAAAATAAGACATGGGGCAAATGTATGAATCTGGGTCGGAGCCACGTTTTCCCCAGTTTTCGGGCCCTAATTTGCGCCTCATATATGCGGAAAACCCGGGGTAGTGCGATCATACTTCCCGTGTAAAGTCCACCGAGCCCCCCAGGGTGGGGAGCCCCAGGGCGGGATTTTAGGCGCAAAAGGGGGACGGGCCCCCGAACATTTTTTCCCCAAACCCGAGCCGGGCGGAAAACACGAGAAATCTTTAAAAAGATGCCCTTTGCGGAGTATGAAAAAAAAAAATTCCCCTTTAAAAAGGCAAAAAAATTTTCTCAAAAAAAAGAGCTCAAACCTACAAAAAAAAAATCCCATAAAAAAAATTTCATTTTCCCCAAAAAATCAAGAATGGCGCAACATCAGGAATTGGGATATTAAAATTGCCGGGAAATACAGTAATTTTAAATTCTGTAAGCTCTTCTCATTGGTCCCGGGAGGGAAAACCCAAAACCCAAACAAATAAGATGGGCAGGGGAAACCCCTTAAAAACTATGAAGAATATTGACCAATCACTGAAAAGGGGGGGGACAGTTCAAAATAAAAGTAAAAAAGCAGAAAAGAGCTGTTTGGTTGAAGTAAACGGGGGCTTGGCTTTTCTCGGCCCAAACAGAGCGCGAGTACTTTTTTCCCCTTGTTTGTCTTTTGGGCCAACGGGGCAATTTAAATCCCCGGCGCCATGCCGGCGGCAGGAGTAGATTAAAAAAATTTTTTTTTATTAAGTGTAAAAAAATATCGAAAAAGAGCAAAAACCTTCTATTAAACATAAATCAATCAAAAACCCAAACAACGGGCGGTTTCCCGGGGGGGGCCGGGGGCTACATCGGGAATTGGGAAAATTAGTAAATTTTCTGGGAAAAACAGTAAAACAAATTCTGTAAAACGCTTTTCATTGGCGGGATAAACCCGCCAATCAGAAAAGGAAACGACAGTGAAATTATAACCCCTGGATTTGTGTTGGAAAAATCAAAGGGAAAAAGGGGGGACAGTTCAAAAACAGTAAAAAAAAAAGGAAAAAAAAGAGCCCGATTGGGGTTTAGCCCAGGCGGGGAGATATGAATCCAACCCAAACAAATGTAATTTCCTCTATTTTTAGTGGAAAAGAAAAGGGGCGATAGAAGCCCCAAAAGGGTTTTTACTTGTCTATGGGGAAAAATTCTTTGTACTGTGAATTTTGGGTTTGGGGGGAAGAGGGGCCGTTCCGCTTAGCCAAACAGGGGGCCCAGCTCCTTTTCATAAGTTCTTTTGGGGAAAAAAAAATGCAAACGAGCTCGTTTGTTATTGGGTAAGTAAAAAGAGGCTCGGTTATTTTTGGCCCCAAATTTTGTTACACCCATATTAAATTTATCATTGGCTAAGAAATTAAAGAAATAAAAAGGGAAATTTTTTGAATTTTAATTTTTTTTTTTTTCTTTAAACCCCTTATTATTGTTCATTTTAAATACAGATGGTAAAAACTTGGGGGGTTTATCATTTTGAAATTTTGGGCCCTGTACAGTTTTATTAAAGAAATTTCATTAAAAAAACCCCTAGGAGGGGTTTGCTCGCTCTCCCCCTTGGTCCCAAAAAAAACCCGGGCCTCTTTTAACTTAGCCCAAACACAAACAAGCTTGCTTTTTCATTTCTTTTCCCATAAAAAGTCATGAATAAATAGCTCACCCCTGATTGGCCCAAGATGGAAAAAGAGCCCCTTTACGAGTCCCATAACAGTAATAAAATTTTAGGGCGCCCTTCCTTTTCGCCCCTTCTTTTTCCCCTTCAAAAAAAGACGCACGGGAATAAGAATTTCTGGATTCATTAAACTGCCGCCTGGGGTCAACCCCAAACAGCTCTTTTTTTGCCTTTTTTCTTATTTTGAATGTCCCCCCCTTTGAATTTGATTGGTCCATACTTCCCATAGCTTATAATGGGTTCCCCCTGTCCCCTCCTTTTTCTGATTTGGGTGGTTTATGCCCCCCAATGAGAGTCTTCAAGAATTTGAATTACTTTATTTCCCCCGGCAATTTTTCTATATCCCAATTTTTCCCTTGTTTGCGCCGGTCTTGGGACAAAGGGGTTTTTAGGGATTTTTTTGATTTATGTTTTTAGGAAGGGTTTTTGCTTTTTTTCAGATAATTTTTTTAAAATTAATAAAAAAAAGGGGTTTTTTTTTTAAACATACCCATGCCGCACGGCGTGAGGCCCAGATTTCATTTCCCCCCCTCTGGCCTTTAAATACAAAGGAAAAAAGTAGCTCGGCCCCTCTGATTGGCCGAAAATAGCCAAGCCCCCGCTACTTCAAAACCAAACAAATCTTTTCTGCATTTTTACTTTATTTTCAACTGTCCCCCCTTTGAATTTGATTGGGGCCCAAAACTTCTCCAAAAGGTTATAAATTTTGGGGGGCCCCCGTTGGTTTTAAATTTTTAAATTTGGGGGCCCGGATTGCCAAGCCCCCCCCTTCAACCAAACAATCTTTTTGCATTTTTACGTATTTTGAAAATGTCCCGCCTTTTATTTTGATTGGGCAATTTCTTTTCCCCTAGGTTTTAATGGGTTTTACTGTTGCTCCTATTCTGATTGGCTGGGTTTTTTTTGGACCAATTTTAAAGGGTTACCCGAAATTTTAATTACGGGATTTCCCGGGGAATTTTCCAAGATCCAATTCCTTTATGTTGGCCGTTCTAGGGTTTTTGGAAAGTGATTTTTTTTTTTTTTTTTTTAAGGTTTTGGGCCTCTTTTTTTGAAAAAGTTTTACAAATTTAAAAAAAACGATTTTTTGGGGAAACTACCCTGCCGCACGGAGCGGGGAGCCGAGTTTCTTTTTCTTTTTTTTATTTTTCCTCGCATGTTCCCGGGTTTTCCCCTTCCCCTTCGCCTCCACCCGGCCCTTAAATTTTGACCAGAATCAACAAAAGGCTGCCTGTCGGAGCTGGCCAGCGCTCAAAAGCGCCGCCCTTTGCCGACCCCCGATTGTACATGCCTCGGAGGATTCGAATGAGCCGCATCCCGCCCAGAACGCCCACACCGCGCCCACACCGCGCCCATTGCACGCCCCTTCATGTCAGGCGCATCCGAAAGTAGCGAAGGCTGCGCCTAACACCGCATCCCTGCATCCAACGAGGGATTCGGGCCGGTGAGGCGCAGGATACGCCAGAAAACAGGCGCAAATCCCGATCATACATGTCGCCCATAGTGCATTTTTTATGCAATTCAGAGTTTGGCTGCTTATGCTGATGTTTGTGATGTTTATTAATACAGGTTGATGTTTTGTTCAACAATAAATGTGAATTATTGTTCATAGGAAATAAAGATTATTATTATTATTATAGGAAAAAAAACATCCCCTAAAAATAAGTCTTAGCTCGTCTTTAAAAGCAAAAATTAATATAAGACGCTGTCTTATTTTCGGGGAAACAGGGTAGGTGCCTGTTATGGTGTCTGGTTTATCACTTTATAATAATTACAAAATTCGTCGTAGGCAAACAGCCCAATTTATCCACAATTTAGGAAGAAGTTTTAAAGTGGTTGTCTCACTACAAAAAATAGCTTTCAACATGTGGGGAATGTTAATTCAAGACTTTTTCCAAATCAGAAGCTGCCTCTTTTGATGTTATCTTGGTCAGGAGGTAAGAGAGATTTTATTTGCTCTGAGCGCACATGGGTTTCTCTGGTTACTGTTCTGATTAGACAGAGAGCAGAGAGGGATGTCACCACAGGATGGAGGCAGCTTGAGAACAGAGTGTGTTATCTTTAAGGGTATGTGTCACATTGCGTGTAGCAGAGCGTACTTGTGTGCTCTGCTATACGCCGGGTGCTTTAGAAGTACGCGCTGGCAAGCACAGACTTCTAATGCGCTGACTGCCAGACTTCCATTTTCTGTGTGAACATACACGGCAATGGACACATACCGGTCGGGACAGCTTTTCTCCGTGGTTTGCGGAGAAAAGCCCGTTACCCTTCGCACCCACATGTTCATGTTCCACCTGAAAACTGGGCAGAAGAATGAACATGTTCTATGTTTTTCAGACCACCGGCGGTGTAAAAAACCGTCCCGTGGAAAATCCGTGCAGTGAGAACAACTACACGGATTTCCCATTAAGATCCGTGGTAAAGTTTGACGGCTGGTTTACAGACGACTTTCAAAACCGAAAACTGTCTCTAAATCCGGCTGAAAAACCTGACCGTGGGGACAAGCCCTAACAAAGAAAGGAGATTCATTACTTTTGATTGTTTACTTGGAGCTCAGAAGCTCCCTGCTCTATAGATTACATTTCCTGCTCTCATGTCAGTGCAATTAGAAGAGCTGGAAATGCAGAGCTTGTATGCTAATCACTGCTATAGAACCCTGCACAGCCTGAGCTGCAAGAGTGAGGAAGTGTGAGTCTGAAGTTGCCTGCTGCTCTGTGAAACAGCATGGTGAGACAATTCCTTTAATACTTAACTTTTATTTATCAAGGCTTAAAAGGATCTACTGGTTAAAACTATGATCCTCACTGTGTGACTAACAAAATGAGGCCAAATGTAGCAATGCTGCCAGCATTAGCCCTGATAGCCCTGAAGACAAACATGTTGGGGTAGGTTGGCATTGCTTTCTGTTTAAAGGGGGAACCTCTCAGGTGTTTTCTCTAGTGTGTGTAGTTTTCAGCTACACCGCACGTCAATTAAGTTACACTATTAAAGCGGTTGTCTCACTACACTGATTCGCCCTGCTTTCTTGGTTTCATTTTGAATTCAGGGACGTGTTTACTGGTTTCTACTAGGCTGCAGTAGAAGCCAGGTCTGTAGCTATAGAACCAGTGCTGTCAGCCTATCATGAGAGATCAAACAGGTCTGTAGCTATAGCGACATACAAGAGGGGATATCTAGGAATAGGTAGGACACTGTTAATGAACATATATTGCAAAGTGACTTGTTTTTGCAACATCTTTAACATAAAAAGCAGCAATCCTTGTAGTGAGACAACCCCTTTAATGCTGGCAGTGCTACATTGCTACAATTTTGATAGATACTGCTAAATTTTGTAGCATTTGGCTAATCACACAGTGAGGATTGTGGTTTTAACCAGTAGATCCTTTTAAGCCCTTATAACTAAAAGTTATGTATTAAACCTTCTTTCTATAGGGTGGAAAAATTAGGCAAATTGCTCAGCCACATATAGGACTTAGTTGTTTTCTGGTTTACCACTGGGGCCTGTAGGGTCAGTTGTTTGTTATGATAGTCTCTTTCCATTACTTGGGCCACGTTCTTAGCCCTTCTTTGTTGAAGGAATTTTTATACAAAGTAAAATTGAGGTGGGAAGGTTGCAAATTAAAAAATAAACATTTTCACCATTCTTCATTATTAAAAATTCTCATATATGTATTAGTGAGGGGCATGCAGTGATTGGTGGTCTATAGCACCTCTCTACAATACAGTGTGGTACTCATATTCGTAATTGCTCTTTTATGTATTAGTGAGGTGCATGCAGTGATTGGTGGTTAGTAGCGCCTCCTCTACAGTACAGTGCGGTACTACATGTCCTGTACTGTCTTTCATGTTTTTAGGGAATGCAGTGATTGGCGTCTAGTAGCGCCTCTCTACAGTACAGTGCAGTACTACATGTCCTGTACTCTCTTATATGTATTATGAGGTGCATGCAGTGATTGGGGTCTATACCCTCTCTTTCAGTACATGCGGTACTACATGCCCTGTACTGCTCTTACATGTATTTGTGAGGTGCATGCAGTGATTGGGGGGTCTATAGCGCCCTCTCTACGTACAGTGCGGTACACATGTTTCCCGTACTGCTCTTACATGTATTAGTGAGGTGTAAAAGTGATTGGCGGTCTATAGGCCTCCTCTACAGTACAGTGCGGTACTACATGTCCTTTCTGCTCTTACATGTATTAGTGAGGTTTCAGGCAGTGATTGGTGGTCTAGTACTCCCTCTACAGTACAGTGCAGTATACTGTTCTATTTCTGCTCTTACATGTATTAGTGAGGTACACGCAGTGATTGGCGGTCTATAACGCCTCTCTACAGTACAGTGCAGTATTACATGTTCTATACTGCTCTTACATGTATTAGTGAGGTACACGCAGTGATTGGCGGTCTAGTAGCGTCTCTCTACACTACAGTGCGGTACTACATGTCCTGTACTGCTCTTACATGTATTAGTGCAGGACATGCAGTGATTGGCGGCCTAGTAGCGCCTCCCTACAGTACAGTGCGGTACTACATGTTCTATACTGCTCTTACATGTATTAGTGAGGTGCATGCAGTGATTGGAGGTCTAGTAGCGCCTCTCTACAGTACAGAGCAGTACTACATTTTCCTGTACTGCTCTTACATGTATTAGTGAGGTGCAGCAGTGATTGGCTGTCTAGTAGTGCTTCTCTACAGTACGTGCGGTCTTTCATTTTCCGTAAATGTTCTTACATGTATTAGTGAGGAGCATGCAGTGTTGGTCTAGTAGTGCTTCTCTACATACAGTGCGGTACTACATGTCCAGTACTGCTCTTACATGTATTAGTGAGGGCATGCAGTGATTGGGGTCTATAGAGCCTCTTCACAGTACAATGCGGTACTACATGTCCTGTACTGCTCTTACATGTATTTGGAGGTGCATGCAGTTTATTGGGGGTCTAGTAGTGCTTCTCTACTGTACAGTGCGGGGACTTTCTTTTCTTTTACTGCTTTTACATGTATTAGTGAGGTGCATGCGTGATGGTGGGCTATTAGCGCCCCTCTACAGTACAGTGGGTACGACATGTCCTGTACTGCTCTTACATGTATTAGTGAGGTGCATGCAGTGATGGTGGTCTAGTAGCGCCTCTGTACAATACAGTGCAGTACTACATGTCCTGTACTGCTCTTACATGTATTAGTGAGGTGCATGCAGTGATGGGGGGTCTAGTAGCGCCTCTCTACAATACAGTGCGGTACAGGATGAGCGGCCCCTTTGGGCACCAGGTGAGGGCCCCAATTCTTTCTAGTACATTATGTATAAAGTCCATGACCCAAAGAAGCTCCTGTCCTCTTCATAGAAAGTGATTTCCAGCTTCCAGAGCTTTATTTGGATTAGTATCTGCTTTATGTTCTTCAATCTTCATTTTGTATTGTCTGTGACATTTAGTGCTTTGGTACCAATTACCAGTTTTCCATACAGTTAGGATTTCAACGTACAACAATCAACTTAGAGGCAACTAATGTTAAGGGACTGCTGTATACAAGGGGAGGATTCACCAGAGGTCTCCACTTCATTATTTCAAAAATTCTGTAGCTTCCTGACCTCATCTAAACGTGAAGGTCATCTCTGAAGTACAAACTGTATCTATAACAAAAGAAACACTGGGGAAAAAAAGCATTTCCGAGCACATTATTTAGGTGGACCTTGCAGAATATGGACCTGCATATTTATTTCTGCCAGGAAGATCAAAGACGTGCAGACGTTCTCCTTTATTAATGCTATAATTCCCACACTCCAAAAATACACCAAGAAATACTCCAAAAATATTGCAGATGACACCAAGCTATGCAGGGTAGTGCAATCTATGGAAGGTGCTCATAAATTGCAAGCAAACCTGGACAGACTGAGTTTTTGGGCATCCACTTGGCAAATGGGGTTCAATGTGGATAAATGTAAGGTTCTGCATCTGGGTAGAAATAATCTGCAGGCATCATATGTCCTAGGGGGAAAAAAACTGGAGAATCGCTTGTTGGGAAAGATCTGGGCGTTCTTGTAGATCATAGACTACAGAACAGCATGTAATGTCAATCAGCTGCCTCTAGAGCAAGTAAGATATTGGCGTGTATTAAAAGAGGCATGCATCCGGGACAAGGATGTCATTCTACCGCTGTATAAAGCATTGGTGCGACCTCACGTAGAATATGCTGTTCAGTTCTGGGTCCCAGTTTATAGAAAAGATGTAATGGAACTAGAGAGAATGCAAAGACGAGCAACCAAACTTATAAGGGGAATCGAGCATCTTAGTTATGAGGAGAGGTTAGTAGAATTGAACTTGTAACTATGTAACTATGTACACATAAAGGTTAATTGGCTTCCTATGAAATTGGCCCTATACTATGTAATATTAATGATAAGCGTAGTACTGCAAGCTTTTTGCATTGGGTATTAGATTTATGAATGGGATATTTATTCCTATATGCAATTTTTAAAAAAATTGTTAATACTTACCCTATGTACTTGTTCCCCAGCTATTGGCTTTATTGGCTGTTGTTCCGTGTTTGTCGATTTATATGGGGTTATTATTTATGTTAATTTCTGATATATATTTTAGAATTATTTACAATAAAGTTATATCAGTTTTAGGACTATGGGTGTTAAGTCCTCTTTTTCTTTTAGCTTTGTAATTATGTAACTATGTAACCCATAAAGGTTAATTGGCTTCCTATGAAATTGGCCCTACACCATGTGTGTGAGATAGAGGAAATAAGATTGTGAGTCCCATTAGGGACAAGGACAGATGCGAGTGATGACAAGCTCAGTACAGCACAGCAGAATATGTTGGTGTTATATACAGTAGGTGAAATAAAATTTAAAAAATCAGAATTTTCATTTAAAATTTGATGAGTATCTCACAAAGCATTTCTTTCTCTTTAATATAGAGCCCATGTTATCATCAAAGTGCTACATCACAGTATAGAGAAAGGTGCACTGCTCATCGCCCACCATCTGTGGGAGTATAAATACCAGAAGCTTTGTAAGAAACCAATGGGTGTAAATCATTATTGTGCATAACAGGAGACAGCTGTGCCAATTAATTCTTAAATGTGATTAAAAAAAAGCTTTATTGTGTGGTATTAAGGTTTGAAGTGGTTTGCCACCATGAAGTTTTATAGTCACAACCAGCTTTTCTCGCACTCTGGTTTCATCAGGCTATGGGTGGTTCTATAGCAGTGATTAGCATATTTAGCTTCTCTGTAACTAGCTGGGACATTACAAGTAGCAGTGCAGGAGAGCGTATCTTCAGTAAACAAAACTAGGTGCTCTGAGGAGTGAAAACAATTGCTTATTTGTAAACAAAAGCTAATTTTGTTAGAGGTAATTATTCTGCTTATACTGAGCTCTCCAACCATGGAGACATCACTCCTTGCTCTTTGGTCTAATTAGATAGTAGAGTTGTTGTCAGGTAACCATAGAAACCAGTGTGCACTTAGAGCACATAAAATCTCTGTTATCTCATGTCTAACTTAAAATCAAAAGACCAATGTAATTAGAAAAAAGTCTTCAGTTACCTGTCCCTACAAGTTGAAAGCTAATCTTTGTAGTGAGAAAACCCCTTTAAGGGATTGTCTATTTGCCCATTAGGTTATATCGACATAAAAGAGGCTTCCTCAGGCTCAAGTTCATGAGCCAGAATGGAGAGCCTCTTTATAAGTAAACACCTCCTGTTCTGATGGACCCAAGCCACTCACGTAAATGGCGGCCATGTAGTACTAAATTTTCCCAGCAGAGGGAAATGCCTCGTTAACTGCAAAGTTAGCCGAGGGTTAAAGGAGTTCTTCAACTGTTTGTTTTTTATTTTTTAATATGTGACTGCTGTCTTTTAAAACCTAAAAAACTTACACTCAACTCTCCTCTAATGTGGGATCCAGCGCTGTGTCATCCATAAGGTATGTTCACATGGCTTATTGCGGCGCGTATACTACACACCGCAATACGCCGTGTGTTTTGGAACCACTCACTAATTTCAAAGCACATAGACATGCATTGTCAGTGGCGCGTGAGGGCCACGTGTAATTGACATGTCAATTCTTCCCCCACGCGTACAATACGATCGTATTGTACGTGTGGGTGGACGACGCATAATCCATAGTTCTCTATGAGAGCTATGAATTACCGTAACTGCGGCACAATACGCAGTGAAATGCGCGGCTAAATAAGCAGTGTGAACATACCCTTACTCTCACCATTTCCTCTGTTGTCTTTCAGTCTTCTTCTGACTGAGATGTCAGTGGTCGCGTGCCATTAGCTGACATGTCCTACTCAGAAGAAAACCAAAAACCAACAGAAGAATGGTGGAGAGTGAGGATGGCACAGTGCTGGATCCCAGGCGAGGGGGGAGGTTACCAAAAGGTTTTTTATATTTTCAAAAGTCAGCAGTACTCCATGTAAAATATAAAAAACATTAGTTGGAGAAACACTTTAAGGAGCCAGTCAATGGCAGATTACACCTGACAGCTCTCGTGTATGGGGTTGTCCATTTATTTTAGATTTTTTTCTATCTAGAGGTTGAAAATCTGCCCTGATGATGTCCTGCTGAAGCAGATACACAGCAAATAAGGAGGCTCTAATACACTCAACAAACTGTCTATGGCTTGACCCCACGGCAAGGGTCATTGGTCAGTTTCTCAGATGGATTGCGGGTTTTACAAACCGTCTAAAAACCAATGTGCAACACTCCCCCATAGACTTTAACCCCTTAAGCCGAACGCCTGAAAAGTAGTTAATGACCAGAACATTTTTTTTAGTTTTTGTCTCCTTGCGTTTCAACAGTTGTAACTTTTTTATTTTTTCAATGACGCAGTTGTATGTGGCATCGTTTTATTCGAGACAAGTTGTACCTTATGGGGGAATAGTTTAAATTCACTTATAAATAATTGCAGAATTTTTATTTATTTATTTATTTATTTTTTAAAAATTTTTACATTTTTTTTTACACCATTCACATTTCACACTTAATAACTTGTTAGATTAATTCTACAGGTTATTACGGTTGTGTGGATACCTAAAATGTGTAGGTTTTTTTTGTGTGTGTAATTTATGCACAATTATTTTTTACTAAATATTTATTTTTATTTTATTTATTTATTTTTTTATTCTTTTTTTCTTACACTTTTTCTGTTTTGTTTTTTTTTTTACTTTTTTTGACTTCCAAGAAGGGAGAACTGTTTTACATTTTTTTAATTTTTTTTTTTACACTTAGTAATGTATTAGCATATTCATATACATTATAATATGTGTCACTTTGACACAGGCAGTGATCTGGAAAGCCCACGCGTTTCGGGTGAAAACACCCTTATTCATGGCATGCCATGAATAAGGGTGTTTTCACCCGAAACGTGTGGGATTTTCAGGTTCTGGATATGGAGTTTTAAAGTTTTGGAAATAAAATGTATGATTTATATATGAAGGAGCTGGAGAATCCTTGCTTTTGAAGATTGATTATTAGGCGCACAAAAATGGCCATTTTTTCATCGTTTTTCAATTTATAAAAATGCTGAAAAAAACAGTGAAAACAGGTCCCATAGACTTCCATAGTAAAAATGTTCTGTTGTCTCCACAGAACGTTTTTTTCTGCTCGTATTTTTTGGTGGTCGTTTTTTGAAACATGTTGAGTCTATGTAAAGCACTGGTCGGTTTTTGGCACTTTTTTTGCAGAAATCCATAGCAAATATAATGCGTTGCATTACTGAAATAAAAGCGCGTAAAAAAACATGCCAAAAAAACATGCCAAAAATGCACATAAGAACGCACACAAAAAAGTGCAGAAAAATTGACATTTTTTCAGCAGCTTTTGACAGGCAGTGGACAAAAATCTCAGTTTTAAGAATGTTTTTAGTATTTGGTTTTCAGTAAATTTTTTGTCCAGTGCCGTGTAGACAGAGCCTTAGACTTTATCTACATAAAACAGGAAACCCCCTGAAATGTAGCGTTCAGAACCTAATACGAATAGCCTTTCCCAGCTTCCGGAGGATCTGCATCACAAAAGGTCCATTGATTCAGAGCAATCACTAGATGGACTGATAGATGTGTATTTTAACTTGGTTGTATATTTTACCCTTATTTATAGAAGCAGGGTAGGCCTACATTTTGTCTGCCCTACATTGCCCTATGTACAAATCAGAGAGCAGTTACATAGAAAAGCTGAAAAAAGACATACGTCCATCAGGTTCAACCAAGGGTGATTCAATGGCTGACAGATCATACTTGCCTGTGATCTATGCATGGCAACTCAGAAATGACACACAATTGTCTCCCCTGCACTCCCCTGCACCCTGCAGAAATATAAGTAAATGCAATATATTATATTAGGTGAAGCATGAAACATTTCTAAAAAAGCAGAACCAGGGCAGGCGATCACACTCAGGGTCTTTCAGATATTTAATAACCATGTAGAAACATGTGAATGGATGGTACACAGATCTCTCCTGTGATCTTTGTAACCATTACAAGGAGGTATCCTCTATAGGTAGAGGAAAGCAGGTTTCACCATCATCATAGACAGGGATTCTTTACTGTAAGAGCGGTGACACAATGGAACTCTCTGCCACAAGTGGTTATGATGGTGGAATCATTGAGGGTAAAGAAGGTCCTGGATGCATTTCTTGAAGCATATAATATTACAGGTTATGGGGACTAGAGTCTGGAGATAGAACGCTGATCCAGGGATTATTCTGATTGTCAGATTTGGAGACAAGAATAAATTTTTCTTCTTCTATTGGGCAGTTGGCTTCAACCTGTAACGACACTGGCGGACTCCAAGCAACACAGTAAGGATACGGATAAGGATACGGCCACACAGCACAGGTAAAACACCAAGTCTGGTCAAAGAATCCAACCAGTATTCTAGCTTTTTTTTAAAGGAAAGGGGGACGGTTTCTGCCCACAGTTTGCAGATTCAGCTGCCCCCTGAACAGTGCATCTTCCATCCTAAATTTAGGCAGCAGAATGTGCATGTTCTAGGGTTCCCAGCACCTCCCTCGCTGTTCTCCACCTCTGTACAAACCTCCCATGGGTGAGAGAGTGAGTATAGGCCATAGCTTAGAGGCACAGTCTCCTAGAGGAGTGGGGAGGAACAGAGGCTATGGCCTGTACCCCTCAGATTTATATTA
This sequence comes from Phyllomedusa bahiana, assembly GCA_025379985.1. Lineage (NCBI taxonomy): Eukaryota > Metazoa > Chordata > Amphibia > Anura > Hylidae > Phyllomedusa > Phyllomedusa bahiana. The sequence continues at coordinate 25,539 of JAODAL010003627.1, forward strand.
CTCAGTAGGTAGGTGGGCCCCAGGTAGCTAGGTAGATTCCCGTTAGATAGATTGGTAGGCCCTAGGTATGTTGGTAGGACGTAGGTAAGTAGGTTGGTAAGCTCCAGGTAGGTAGGTAGATTCCCGTTAGATAGATTGGTAGGCCCTAGGTATGTTGGTAGGACGTAGGTAAGTAGGTTGGTAGGCTCCAGGTAGGTAGGTAGATTCCCGTTAGATAGATTGGTAGGCCCTAGGTATGTTGGTAGGACGTAGGTAAGTAGGTTGGTAGGCTCCAGGTAGGTAGGTAGGCAGCAGTTAGGCCCCAGGTAGGTATGCAGTAGATAGGCCTACGGTAGATAGGCTACAGGTAGGTAGGTAGGTTGTAGGTTGGCCCCAGGAAGCTAGACTATAGATCTAGCTGCAGGTAGGTAGGTTATAGGTGGGTGACAGGTAGATAGGTGGGCCCTAATTACCTAAGTAGGTAGGTTGTAGGTGGACCCCACATAGGTAGGTAGGTTATAGGTGAGCCCTAGGTAGTTAGGTAGGCTATAGGTGGGACCCACATAGGTAGGTAGGCTATAGGTGGGCACCTGGTAGGTAGGTTATAGGTGGGCCCCTGGTAGTTAGACTACAGCTGGGCCCCTGGTAGGTAGGTAGGAATGCCGGGCCCTATTAGTAAAAAACAAAAAAAACTCACCTGTCTCTCCTTCCCCCGACGTGATGAGCGCAGGATGGCTTCTCACTGTGAAACCCAACATGGGCGGCATGATGATATGACATCATTGTGTCACGTACATCATCACTAGGGGCCGATGCCTGGGTAGCTTAAGCTTTAGGCTTACCAGGCGAATTAGCGGATTAGCCGCTACAGCTGCGCAGTCACCGGGGTGGCGGGCCCCGTGGCAGTCACAGTAGTTCTATTCCTTACTGAGACTTTTCCAAGTTTTAAATCTATTCTTGGTTTTGGCTTCAAAAACTGCATCTAAAAAGCTGAAGGCGTGAGTGTAGCCGAACTATGCTCTCTACATGGTGCTAGCTTTGTGTAGCTTCTATCCACAGTGCATATTTCCAGCATTACATTGTCTAATACCAGACAGATAATGCTGTCGCCTGTCTATCCAGTAGTCAAGTGATGTAAACGGCAACATTTTGGTATTGTGAGGAATTTGAAAGGCATTTGCAGGGAGATAGATCACATTCGTCCTCCCAAATATTTTTATAATCATTATCATTCACAATAGTGTCATCAGCCCCATTACTGTCATCGCTCTCATACACAGCAGCACACAGCTGCCTAACATTTTCCATTATTTGAATAAACTCTGCTCCAAATAATTGCAGACTAAGAGCAGCTGCAGGTGAACTTCACTCATTTCTAAAGGTCTTTGTCATGCAAACAGCTCAAGTGATCCCATTGTTCCCATTGGTGATAAGTAGGGTTTTGTGTAGATCGGATCTCGTGTAGGAATGCCTTTCATACTGACTGTATTGGCAAAGCTTCGGGGGTGCAGAGACTGCAGTCACATGGGGTCCCCAATTGTCACATAAGAGAACAGCAGTATTATAAAGGGACACTGCAAGATGTCATGGTGTTACATGACAAATGGACAATAATGCTGTAACTACAGTCAGATGCTTTGTAGCAGGGGCGTCAAACTCATTTTCACAGAGGACCACAAATTATCATAAAGGACCTTTGTGCCCTATGTGGTCAGTAAACGATCAAGCTGTCCTTTAATGTGGTATAATAGCCGGTCCCTTGCACCTCTTTAGCACCAAGCTTCCTACGTTGGAGGGTGACTAGGGTGCCTGGGTACAGCAGTCAGAGCTGTTCCACCGCCTGTGTTGCTACACAAAGCGGTGTGGAGGTGCACGCTGGAGACCTGTATCCATGCTGGTGCTAACACCTCTGCCAATTACTGGCTGCATCCTCCAAGGAAAGAGGAGATCCAGTCCTGCGCCTAGATCTTGTCCATCTTTACGCACTGTGTCTAAGCTCTTGTTCACTATATTTACTATTTTGCCATATGCAAACTTAAACTCTATCAGTTCTCTATCTATTAAACACTAAAACCGTAAATTTATTATATCTAAACCTTTTTAACCTCTATACACACTATTTAAAAACCTGATCTCTATCCTCATCATTTAACCCTTTTTGCTTCTGAAAGAGGGAATAACTCCTTTCTATCATCAAGTTCTGGTGGAACCCCACCTATTAACAGGAGAGCCTTATAATCTAATAGCAAAGTACTAGCTTCAGAAAGGGATCCCAAGCCAACTACTTGGGCAGTCGTCCCTAATCTCATAGACACAGAAACAAATAAGGCCCCTGTGACACCGTTGCAGCAGGTGACACTTGTAGACAGAGGTGAGAGATCAAAAATTTAAAAAAGTCATGCCTGACCTCGCCGACATGTTTGCCAGCTAACCTGGCTTTATCAAGGCTTAGGAGGTCCGATCACATGTGGTCTGAGCTCACTTCCTTTTTTATCATGTTAGGTAAACACCCCATAAGGTGCTCAACCCAATTAGCCCTCAGAGAATCCACATAAAGCCCCACTCCCCCTTCCTCTCTCCTGCACGCACACTCATAACATGTCCTGCTGAAGCTGCCACCATGCTTTTCATGAGCCAACAACCTTCAGTCAAATTCGCCATCTCCATAACAGGCTTGCGCCCCATCTTACCATACTTCCCGTGCCAATGACTGCACCAACAAAACCTCAGCCCTGACTGTGATGGGCTTCCATCTACTTCTCTCATTTTTATTGCAACTGCGTGCCTCACCTAGAATGAACTAAGCAGACTAGGTATTACATTACACAGCACACTGCCAACTTTGTCAATTCCCATACGCCCCTTCTCTTCAATCTCTAATATGCATATTCATTGAGAATATAAACTCCACTGTACACTAGACCACTGTCATATTATCTTCCCATAAAGCTCTTCTCCTATGTATGTAATATGCATATTCATTCCAATAGAGCTGCAATTCCAATAAAGCTCTTGTAGTCCACATAAAATGACATAGCTGGCCAGATCCCCCTTACGAACTTTGAGTTTGACACATGTGCTTTGTACTTTATTCATTTACAGTGGTCCCACAGGATACAATATTTTCAACATACAATGCTCTTTCCTGGGACAGTGTATTGAATGGGGGTTCAGCACACAATGTCCCAAACAGCGATCCAGCCAATTACCATGAACATTTTACTTGTAAAACCTCTGTATTAGTGAGGTGCATGCAGTAATTGGCAGTCTAGTAGCGCCTCTCTGCAGTACAGTGCGGTACTACACGTCCTGTACTGCTCTTACATGTATTAGTGAGGTACATTCAGTGATTGGGGGTCTAGTAGCGCCTCTCTACAGTACATTGCGGTACTACATGTCCTGTACTGCTCTTACATGTATTAGTGAGGTGCATGCAGTGATGGGGGGTCTAGTAGCGCCTCTCTACAATACAGTGCGGTACTACATGTCCTGTACTGCTCTTACATGTATAAGTGAAGTGATTTGGGGGGCTAGTAGCGCCTCTCTACAGTACATTGCGGTACTACATGTCCTGTACTGCTCTTTCATGAATTAGTGAGGTGCATGCAGTGATTGGTGGTCTAGTAGCACCTCTCTACAGTACATTGCGGTACTACATGTCCTGTACTGCTCTTACATGTATTAGTGAGGTGCATGCAGTGATTGGTGGTCTAGTAGCACCTCTCTACAGTACATTGCGGTACTACATGTCCTGTACTGCTCTTACATGTATTAGTGCGGTACATGCAGTGATTGGTGGTCTAGTAGCGCCTCTCTACAGTACAGTGCGGTACTACATGACCTGTACTGCTCTTACATGTATTAGTGAGGTACATGCAGTGATTGGTGGTCTAGTAGCGCCTCTCTACAGTACAGTGCGGTACTACATGTCCTGTACTGCTCTTACATGTATCAGGATGAGCGGCTCCTTTGGGCACCAGGTGAGGGCCCCATTTTCTTTTTGGTACATTGTGTATAAAGTCCATGACCCATAGAAGCTCCTGTCCTCATCATATAAAGTGATTTCCAGCTTCCAGCAGCTCTTTGTGATGTTCTATGGAAGGACGCCCTTTACCTGGATTAGTGTCTGCTTCATTTTCTTTCATCTCCATTCTGCATTATGATGATAAATTTTGGAGACTCTGAACCAATTACCCATAAATTAATGGTTTTAACATACAATGGTCATCGCAGAACCAACTGATATTGTATGTTGATGGAGCACTGTATATAACGCTGTTATATTCCACGGCACTATACAGAGATTGTCATTATTCACATTGGCCCCTTTCACCATTGGGGCTCATAGTCTACATTCCTGATTATCAGTAGGTTTTGGGCGTGTGAGAGAAAGTCCATACAAACAAGAGAACATATAAGCTTTGTGCAGATGCCCTTGATTGGATTTGAACTCAGGACCTCGATGATGCCAGGCACCAGTGTTAACCTCTGAGCCAACCTTCTATAGATTCCGCACATTGTAAAATCATAACAGCATATGATGGCCGATGGGCATTCATATCATAGACGTGGACTGTGTGGCTGTTATGCGTGAGATCGCCCAAGGGACTACGATGGCTGCATCTCTTATTTGAATAAATGGTGAGAACCTTACATGAATATCTGGGGCCCTATTTTAAAATTTGCCAGTGGGCTTCTATATAGGCCAATGATAGACGTTCGCCATGCCCCAAAAGGATCACGATACATCTGTGATGTATATCCTTGATTTCGATCATACATGCCAACTCTCCCGTTTTTGACGGGGGGGTCCCGCTAATGGGGGGGTCCCCCGCCCTCACGGCAGAGTTGGTTTTCCTTCCACCGCCAGCAGGCAGTGGGGGGACCGCGGCGCAAGAGTAGCGCTGGTGCGCTACTCTGGCACCGCCGGGCCGCTCCTACAGACGGGTGAAGCGGCCGCAGCGGCCGCTCACCAGCCCGGCAAGTTTCCCCGCCCGGCAAGTTTCCCCTCCTCCCTTCTCCCCCTGTATGTACAGCGCCGGTGAGCGCTGTACATACAGGTCAGTGTCGCAGGGGGCGTGACGCGCGGCTGCGGTCACTCCCCCTGAAACGCTGAGACTACTCAGTCGGCCGGGAGATGTCCGGAGCTGCAGGAGCCTGGTGAGGTAAGTGGCTTTTATTATTTTATTTTTATTAGTTATAGGGGGGCTCTACCTGGCTACAATGGGGGGGGGGGGGTCTACCTGGCAACAGAGGGGGCACTACCTGGCTACAATGGGGGGGGGTCTACCTGGCAACAGAGGGGGCACTACCTGGCTAACAAAGGGGGCATACCTGCTACATGGGGCACATGGCTAACAATGGGGGCACTACCTGGCTACAATGGGGGGGACACTACCTGGCAACAGAGGGGGCACTACCTGGCTACAATGGGGGGCACTACCTGGCTAACAATGGGGGGGCACTACCTGGCTACAATGGGGGCACTACCTGGCTAACAAAGGGGGCATCTACCTGGCTAACAAAGGGGGAGGGCACTACCTGGCTACAAGGGGAGGGCACTACCTGGCTACAATGGGGGGGGCACTACCTGGCTACAATGGGGGGGCACTACCTGGCAACAGAGGGGGCACTACCTGGCTACAATGGGGGGGCACTACCTGGCTACAATGGGGGGGGCACTACCTGGCTACAAAGGGGGCATCTACCTGGCTAACAATGGGGGTATCTACCTGGCAACAAAGGGGGCACTACCTGGCTAACAAAGTGGGCACTACCTGGCTAACAAAGGGGGCATCTACCTGACAACAAAGGGGGCATCTACCTGGCAACAAAGGGGGCATCTACCTGGCAACAATGGGGGCATCTACCTGGCTAACAAAGGGGCCAGCTACCTGGCTAACAAAGGGGGGCATCTACCTGGCTACAAATTTGGCTCTACCTGGCTACAGAGGGGGCTCTACCTGGCTACAGAGGGGGCTCCTACCTGGCTACAGAGGGGGCTCCTACCTGGCTACAAGGGGGCATCTACCTTGTTACAAGGGGGCATCTACTTGGCTACAAGGGGGCATCTAGCTGCCTGTAAGGGGCACTACTTGGTTATGGGGGGCTACTACCTGGCTATAAGGGCATCTACCTGGCTTTCTTCCAAAGCCGTTATGCAGTTAGGTGGAGTGGCACGCCGGCAAGATGGGCGTGTCCATGCAAATTTTTGCCGCGTGCCCTCTACATTCTCCTGCTTTTTCAATTTCAAAAGTTGGCAACTATGATTTAGATCATCCATTCATAGTCTTCCATAGGCCTGCAGGTTAGGTATAGCATGTAGCATGTGCAAAGCTGTAGATATTTCTATTTAGGACAATAGTGTAAATTGTGTTGTACAGACTTAGGTGACAGGGATGTTAGTTTAGCAGTCACAGTGTACAGTAAGCTAGAGGTTGATAGTGAAGGTTCCTTTTCCCCAGTTTTTAGTCTGCATGGCAACAGTCGTGTAACCCCCTCAGCCAATAGGGAGCTGAGTCTCTGAGGAAGGCGAAGGAGGGGGGGGTAGCTGTCAGCAGGGGGGATGCAGTTAAATAGGGAGACTTAGTGAAAATCAGGGTTCTGCTTTAGACTGCCAGAGTCTGCAGCAAGGAGAGAATGCAGGAGTCTCATCGTCCTGGCTAGGAGATGAGGGGAGGCAGATTCCTCTGGAAGGGAACAAGGCTTGTATATAGTTAAGACGGTTATAGCAAAAGAAGCCGGTAGTCCTGGTAGTAGAGCTTCGCCTCCAGCGGTGACATAGGTGAGCCAGGTGAAGAAGAGAGGCCATTGTTGTGGCAAAGCGAGAAGTAGCCCCCCCGTGCTGTGTGGGAAAGCCACTGAAGACAGGCAGGGTCGCGGTGAGGTAGAGCTAAGAGAGAGCTCCCTCTGGAACTGCAGTGTGCGTGCTACTGGAGCTGGCTGGGACACTGAGTGGACGACTGTATGAGAAGAAGGTGCCGTTGCTGGAGGAATTGGAAAAGGAGTAAAGCTGCAGTTCTACCGGTGAACCGTTGTTGTGTCGTCATTTACACGGCGGTACACTCCATCACAGAAAGTCCCACATCGCCTCTCCCCGCAATCGCAAAGAACCAGTCGGGAGGGCGAACTAAACGCTCCCGCTACTTTACACACGGCAGCTCCAATAGGGCCCGGGGGTTAAGGGGACCCACTTGGGTGCAAGAATATTGTAGCTTTTTGAAGGGAACAACACGTTGATGTCACTTACTTGAAGGAATGGTGACAACCTGAAAATGTGCGGGCACTATTTTAAAGTTCACCATTGGGCGCATTCACCTCTGTGTAGGCATAAATATAGAGCATCAAGCTACACTTATGATGTAATTTTTTAAAATTTAGGTGATCTTTTAATAGGCCCCCATAGGCCTCTAGCATCGGTGTAACTATAGCCATATCTGATTTGGGGCCCAGAGGTTGAGGTGAGCCACTAGGGTGTGAGAGCACAGTACCATTTTTTAGGGAACAACAAGTTGGTGGCTTTCTACTATTTATTGGATTCTCTGATATATGGCGCTATTATAATACCTTTAATATTGCTACTTATACTGTGGTTTAATTTTTCTGCCATCAGATGGTGGGGGCCCATCACATTTTCTGTGGGGCCCTATAAGATCTAGAAAAACAATGTTTAGTCTACACATCCAAAAAGGTTTTTTTTTTAAAAAAAAAAAAAACATAGTCCTATGTTTTTTGTAGTGCTAGTAGAGTGCTGCTGATATTGGATTGTGTTAGTATGTTACTACCACACCAGTGTTCACCCATGCTCATTTTTTTTTCCCCAAAAAAACTTTTTGGATGTGCAGACCAAACATTGTTTGTTTTTCTAGTTTGTATGGGGGACTGGTTGCCACAGTTTTGGTTTCTTGCACTCCGCCCACCTGCACAGGTTTTTAAATCAATGCAGAGTAGCTTGTAGCTGGAATCTACTCTCCCTGAAATGTGGAGGTCTGAACAGGCACCAAGAGAGGTAACGTTAGTGTAGGTTCCCACCTGTATTGAGGTTGTCTTCCTGATTGGGTGGTGGGCTTATACAGTTTTGATCAAAAATGTAAACTAGGAACCTGAAAGTTTTCCATGTATTCAAAGTAGCAGAAATGCTTTTCCAAAAATTCCTGTTCTTTTTGATTTGATTTGTTTTTTATTCCTATAAATTCTAGTTATGCCCCAGTCCTGCAAGTGAACCTACTGCATTATCCAAACTCTCTGACATATCTCAGTGCTGAAAACAGCATTGCATATAGCTTACATCATATAAAATTATTTTTATTTTCAGATACAATTGGATTTTTTTTTTACGACGGCATCATAACCACATCCCAAACATGCCAGAGACAGCTAAATTACAGCGCAGAATAATTTAAGCGACTACCCCCGCTGCTGTTACGAAATGTCACAGATGTCAAGGGCAAACGATTTTATGTTTTTTACTGAAATGTAAAAGACGATTTTCATAATGACTACAAAAAACATGAACAGTGACAAGACGAAAAAGTGCATTCATCTCCTTCAAGCATGGCATGTAGAATAGAGACAAGCCATTGTACAGCATAGATGTATAAAAATAGCCTACCTTTATGTATTGGGAACATACAATGTCAAAATGATCCCTTAGACCATATTCAGATCCGGAGGCAATAGCTGAGCAAAGAGCTGCACCCAGGGCCGGGACGATGGGTAGGCGAAGGTAGGCGACCGCCTAGGGCACCAGAATATCTTGTCCCAGTCCTGACTGCACCACCCAAAAAAATCTGCTTCTATACAAGTGTTTATTCTTATAGGCAATTGGCGGGGCACAGGCCGAGGATAAGATATGCGGTTTCCCAGCAAGTCATAGTAAGCTGCATTTTGTAAGATCCCATTGACTACAATGTGACATCTGGTCACGATGTTCTAAAGGAGCAGGCAAAACACAACTTTCCCTTAGGCACCATTCACACAGCCATATTAAAAGCAGGACAAGTTCTCCTACAGGGTTCCTTTGGGATTTATTTCCAGCTTTGATCCTATCTTAACATTTAAAATAATTTCCTAGACATATTAATTCATTGCTTATGAGTTCATAGAATAGAGCTCCCCTTTCAGGACCCTCATCTATGAACCAGGGTGGGGAACACCTAAACCAAGGCATATTTTGCTCTGGAAGACCCAGGATGTCCAAGTACTTCATAGACAGAAAATAGTGTGCTGTTTAATCTTGGATTTAACATTTGGTGGTGCTGTACGGGTATTAAAGGGACATTACCATCAAAATTTTTCTTTTTACATATAGACAAGCAATTTGCAGCTATTGCGTGGATTTTGTTCTCATGTCATTTTCTTAAGTTCCCATATGCACATTACTGTTTTTGACTTATTTTCTGTGAGCTCTGTTAGCACAGCAGTAAGAGGATTGCTTGATGGTTCTTCTTTCTAGTCTGCTCTGGTCTGAGAGGTGTTAGTCTTATCAGCAATAACTTGAAGTGTGAAGAAATCTCCCTCCCAAGTGCGGAAACAGATTACCCTATTTTTCTTTTATGTATTGCTTGTGGTCAAGTATAATCTTATCTATACTTGTGAATAGAGTCAGACTGGAGTGTCTAGGGGCCTCCAGTGGAATTTAATTCTGGGGGTCCCCAATGGAGTTGATTCTGGGGCCCACCTGTAGAGTTATTCTGGGGCTCACCAGTAGACTGATCCTGGGGCCCACTTATGAAGTGATTCTGAGACCCACCAGTGGAGTTGATGCTGGAGCCCACCCTACAGCTCCTGTACAGGCCTCTTGTACTCTCTCTCTTGCTTTTTGCCTCTTTCTCACTGTCTTTTTACCTCTCCCAATGATGTATATGCAATTTAAAAGAAACTCCAGATCTGAAATGCTCAGGGGCTCAGCAGGGATTTTACCTGCTTCCATTTCGGCCAGTCCTAGCCTGCCTATGAAGACAACAATAGAGCAATCATTATATCATTACCTACTATTTGCAAGGAGACTATGTAGCGATAAGTAGCAGTTGAAGGAAAGTGACATTAGTCTGCCCTGCCATGCAAAAGTTCCTTCCCACAGGAAGAGAAGAACAATATTTTATATTTTATTATTAATTGCCTAGGGCTGCTGAAGAAAATATTGCCAAAAATTCTTTAAAAAAGTTAAATATTGGTTTTAACAAAAATACTCTTTTCTGATGGCAGTGTCCCTTTAAACACTTGCTACCACCAAGTCTCCATACAGATTACTGCTGTTTGATGAGGGTCTTAGCAGCAGACACTCCACCATGTGATCAGTATATAAAATGTCCCATCCCTTTGACAATTTCTACCAAAACAGAGGTATGCAAATTATGCATCGTCAATGAAAATCGATGTCCAATATATAAAAAAGCCTTGACTAGCGATTAGTATGCAAATTAGAATTGTCTTCAAAATGATAAAGCCCCATCTATAGACAACTGTTTCATGGCGCTTCAGTACAGAGCAATGTACCAGTTTGCTGGTTGAGATGCTAATTTGCATACCTTATCTCCCATGAAGCATTGCCTGGCCTGTAAGACTACCTAATGCAGGTGGCGCTCTCCACAAGGAGATACACTACCCCTCAGTACCAAGACCTAGGTACAGTTTACTTGAGCACGTTACTAATTCTTTATGCGTCAGTATCCAGAGCATGTACTGTATCTGCCAAAGTTGGACTCTTGAAATGCTGACACTTGCCCAAGTTGTCTCATCAGAATTATAGATTTTTTTTCATCATGAATGACTTGCAGTGGGTGACTAATATATTTTCCTATGGAAATCTTCAGACTAAGACTGTATAATGGTAACTACACGGTGTATCATTTAATACAACCTAGTACTAAGGATACAAACAAGGGTGTCAATCATTGATAATTGATATTATTATTAGTGGTTTTAGTAATTGCCCCTTTAGCTAGATACCTTTTCATACTTTCCAATTGTCTCTCCAGCCACGCACCAGGTGCTCTCCCCTGTGCTCACTGGTGCCCTCTTTTTAGTAATGCAATTTACTTAAAGGGGTTTTGCCATGAAGTAAAATTGATGTGGGAATCTTGCAAATGAAATAACAAACATTTTCACCATTCATTATTATTAAAAATTCTGGATCGTTTTTGTTTTAGCTGCTCCTTTAGTGATCCATTGTTTACAGCTCGTCTCCATGGGATACGACCAGGGCTGAGAGCTCCTCAGTCCTGGTCGCACATGCTCAGACATCACTCTCTCTCAGGCAGGTACGGATGTTCAACCCAGATGCTGTCATTCTACTCCATCTCTGTACTCCTTAGTAATTAGTCAAACAGTGCAAATAAATTAAAAAAGAAACCTCAATCAGGTCTCTGCATTGGTAAAGAGAAACAAAATCCACAGGTTTGGTTCCTGCAGGGATTTTAACCGAGGACCCCTGTGCCTGGAGGCAAAAGTTTTACCTCTGAGCCACATTGTAACTACTCACAGCTCGATACACAAACAGACCTTTCTTTGACTACAGAGAGGAGAGGCCTGGTGATGTCATCCTGCTGGGTCACATGATATGCAATTCAAACAAATCACACACGCCCCCTTCTGAGCACACAGAGCTGAAGAGCTGGATGCAGGAGCTATGAAATGAGATTGTGGCAAAACCCCTTTAAGTTGCCAGGAAGGGCAAGGGAAAGGAAGTACCAACCACTCTGAGCTCATTTCTTGCTCAGAAAAGTGATGGAAAAGTGTCAAGCCTATTCAGTCCTGCTAATGTTAGTGAACTATCTTCACTGCACCGGCACTATAATACTGATCCCCTATAGACATAAGGCTATAGATATCAAGAACATGTAGAATTGCCATATAGGACTAAAATGACTTTAGCTGTAGGGTAAGGAGTGCTCTGGGGACCATACATTCTGGTTAATTACTACAGATCTGTCATAAAACTAATATTATAGCAGTACAAGGGTGAAGTTGGTAGACCAAAGTATGACCATCCTATGTGAATGTTAGCCGAGAAATGTAGCAGTCTCTCCTAAGAGTGTAGAAGTCTATTTTCTTAATGTCCTTCCATGTGAAGCTTACGTAAAACCATTGGCAAAATAAATAGCAAACACACACACATCCGTGATTGAAGATATAAGACCATAGAAAGGGTTCTCAATCAGGGGACCTCATCCGGCTCAGAAAAATCCTGGAAAATAACATGTTCCTATACTTGCAGCACTGTCATTTTCAGAGGCTTGGTGTGATCTCTTGGGTCTCGATGGAAAAACCGCTACAAGTCGCCCACCTTCCATGTGCCACTTATAATACTAATGCCTTCCTACATGGCAGAGGTCTTTTGCTCCCCCCTGAGACATCCGAACCCGCTGTCGATCCTATAGCAACACCCCTGGTCAACTGACTCTGCAGCCTCTGAGGTCCAGGTCGCCATTGGGGCGCTGTTCACACAAAAGTAGCTTTATAATTTGTCTCTGAATCTCTACTTCTTTCACTCTTAGCAGTGACCATTGATGGGAGGTCAGATGTCCTGCAAACCCCCGTCCTCATTCGCCCCTTGCAAGACTTAAGTTCAGAAATGTAGCCCTCAAAGCTTAGGTTTGCCATGTCTTCCCCGGAGTCATGCTTCCTTGGTGTCTGTCTGACTCCGTCCACATCAATGACTCTAGAGGCTTGTGGACGATGAGCTGAACTGTTGCATCTGCTGCTGGGTTTTCCTCTGGAGTCTGGAGAGTGCTCCCAAAAACTTTCTGAGCTTCGAGACAACTTTTTCTTTCTGTCCTTGTTACCTGGGATGAAAAAAATAACAGTAATCATTAGGTTTGGGGCAATGATGTCCTTCATATTTCCAGACTTTACTACAAAAAGGGCTATTTCCATCTTATTGATTAGTTTTAAACATGTAGACAAAAGCAAATACAGAATATTACCAAGTACATTGCTGTTCTGATTTTGCTTTTTTTCAGAACTAGAGCAGCTCTTATCTTCTGCTTGTGTACACAAGCTTCCTTTGGTTACCAAACATGGACAATGACCGGGATGGTGACGTTACTCCTTATTTTGTCTTATCACAAGAGTATGTGTATGTTTGAATGACAATGATTTACCCTTTAAAGAGGTTTTGCCAAGAAGTGATTTCCCTTTATTTATCTGCCGGGGAAAAGATAAACACAGCACCTGAGTACAGGGGAGGGGGAGGGGGTCTGAGCAGAGACCAGGGGGGAGAGTCTAAAGTTACTCAAATAATTACATTAAAACCCAGGGGATTCTCTATACAAAAGACCCAAAACTTTCACCACATCCCTTGCAAGCTCCTTCTTTTCCCTGTCATCAGAAAAAGTGCAAACACAAAGTGGGGCCAATAGCTCTTGTCATGTCTGGTCTGTCTAATGTAAACTGTCAGAAACAAAGGGGCAGGTAAGACAGCCTGTACCTCAGAGGTTTCACTTTTTGTAATCACAACATTTGAAAAAGTGATTAAATAGCCTTTTTGGGGGACCCCACTAAACATTACATCGTGGCAAAACCACTTTAAAGTCCTTTAAATTTGTGTCCTGCTTTTTAAAATTCCCTCCTTGCCAAAATGCCCCCAAACGGGCTCAGCTACCCTGGCCGTTAAATTGCAGAAAAGAAGAGCTAAATGTCAGTCATGCTAAGAACCACCCACAGCCTGATTGGGAAAGGGGGACCTAACGGCGAAAAGAGCAGGCCCCCCCCCCCTTGTGAAACAGCACGGTGAGAAAATCAAATAAAGTTGATATTTGGTCCAGTTAAAATAAAAATTTTCTACCAACAACATTATTAATGTAAGGTATTAGTTGGGAGTTTGGAACTGAACCATCCAGAACCCCCAACAACTGTGCAAAAAAAAGCTGATGACATTGTTGACCTTGCACTACCGCTATGCACAGAGCAATGGGATGTACAGCAGCTACAACATGGTGGTCTCAGCGAATCACAACAGGCTGCAATATTAAGGACAGCCCAACTTGACTTACAGTGCGATTACCCACCAAAACCACACGAGCCCAAAAAGGGTAATCAAAAATATCCCATGATGTAGGGCGCCCATGATGTCCAGGTCAATCTGGATTTGGGCGAAAGGGACCCCGTTGAACTCCCGATGAACCTAATTTAACTGGGGGAAACGCGTTGGGAGTGCTGCCTTCAAGCCACCTTGTTGATTACTCTTTTCTTATATTGGATCTAGTTCTCTCTGTATCTGGTTTTGTAAGGGTGATACCAGGGTGCCAGAAGAGACAGTCATTGGTAAACAGGGCCGTCCTTTTCAGGGCGACGACTCCACTATTTTTTGAAGGCACAGTGCTAGGGTTTACATAGGGTGAGAACTAAATCTACAAACCTTGGGATTTTTATTTCTTTATTGTCTCTAAAAAGGGGACTTTTTAATTGGGGTTAAAATTTTTTACCTTTTCTTTCTTGTTTTTTTAATATTACAATGATATTAATTAGTCCCTGGGCATATACCATTGGTGGTATCTATTGTTTATTTATGTGATTATCATAGGGGGGCATTTGTTTGGAATTTTTTTTAATAATTAAAATAAAATTATATGTTTTATTGGGGATTCTATGTCTGTGATATTAAATCAGAGATTACCAATGTAAAGTTGACCATAAACAATCAGGAATTTGTCATCAGATCATTTTCTCTGGAATAACATATAATATGAGGGACACTAGAAACCCAACCCAAACAGGGTGTAAGGGCCAAACAAGAAAAAAAAGGTATCCTTAAAGTCCCTAAAGTCCTAGCAGAAAACAGTTATATTCAAAACCGGTGACCTTCAGCTAATAACAAATTGCATCTTGGGGTCCAAAGTGATCCAGTCCAGTAATGTCACTCCCTATCCCCAGGACTCCTCTTTTATTCTTCCTGGGAATGGTTGGTGCTAGAGGTCTACTCTACTCGACAGGCATATGTTTGTCTGAACATATTAACACATTACTAAAAAAAAATTATTGAATAGAACCTGGCTTTAAAATCACTTTTTCCTTGCATTGATTTCATGTATTTTATTAAATATTCCTTTAAATCCTGAACCAAACCACAATTTCAATTAGTATCCTAAAAGATAATGAGCATGCTACCAAAAATAAAACATAAATTATGTCTCTAAATTCCATATAATATAACACAGATAGAAAATCCATGGCGGAAAAATATGAAATCAATGACCAAATTCTTAAATTGGTTTTGCCGCAAAGGCATTTCATGTCTTCTATTTCTCTCTTCAGCTTTCAATGGTTCGAAAGGGGGAGTGTGATTTTTTTTTCAAATGCATATATTGACCCCAGGTTTGACATCACCATGCCTTTTTCCCCCCAGTGGCTCACTCGAGTCAAAAAAAGGTCTTTTATTTAAAACATGTCAGAGCTATGAGTAGCCAGTGGGTTTAAATTTTTTTGCCTCACAGCACAGAGGTCCTAGGTTCAAATCCCCGCAGGAACCAAAACTGTGGATATTTTTCTCTTTTTCAATGCATATACCCGATTGAGGTTTTCTTTTTTTTTTTTTATTTCTCTGTTTGACAATTACTAAAATGTACAAGGGGGATAGAATGACAGCATTGGGGGTTTAACACTCACTCAGCATGAGTAGTGTGATTACAGGGGAGGGAAGAGACTGACAGTAGCTGTCTGAGAGGAGAGGTGATGTCTGAGCATGTGCGGCCAGGACTGAGGAGCTCTTGTCATTGGCTGGATCCCCCTGGAGATTAGCTGTACACTATGGATCACTAAGGGAGGCAAAACAAAAACGTGCAGAATTTTTAAAATGAAAGAATGGGGGAAAATGTTTTATTGTTAATTTTCAAGCTTCCCAATCAAAATTTTTCTTTTGGGCAAAACCCCTTTAATTTACCAGCATTTGTTTTCCGTATAATGGGCAATGTGACAAACCAAAAAATTGTAACCCAGCATCCTTTGGGTGTATTGACCACGACTGGACCATTATCATCGAGTTGAATAAGTGCTAGTACTCAGAGGCGTAACATACAGCTTCTGGGCCCCAGTGCAAAATCTATAGTGGGGCCCCCATTTAACCATATACCATTTATAATACTGGTGTTTTCCTATGTTGTAAAGGGCCCTTTGGGCCACCTCAGACTCCAGGGCCCGGTGGCGGCTGCTACCTCTGCACCCCCTATAGCTACTCTTTTGGTCTAAAATAAACTATTTATCTGAAACTACGCGTTTTGTGCCTCAAAAGACACTTTGTCAGGTTGCTGCCAGTTAAGTGGTTGTTACAGAAAAAATGCCCCTGCACCGCCTGGGGCCCCCGGGTTTATGGGTACCTCATTGTACCTTTTTTCTAGAGAATAACAAGTGTATGGCTTTCTGTATGATTATACTAAAAGTTGGTTTCTCTCATTTGTGGGAGCTTACAAACCGTTAGTTATTGCCACTTATATTGCTGTGTCTCTTTTCTGTTTTGGAGGAACAATCTCATTTTGCTATGGGGCCCTACGTAGTCTAATTACACTCCTGGTTGTTATATATACAGTATATGCATAGAACCATGTTAACCATGTGGTTAACAATCTTCCATTCCCCAAATGCTGGGGTAAGCCCAGGAGACTGCACAAATCCGAGGGTTTCCTCAGCAAAAAAATTATCAAAAGCTTTTTACTCAATGTTTAAAGGACACCAAACAGCTGTGTGAGATCCCAAAGCTGTTTAATTTCAAACTATTGTCCATAGGGGGCACTTTTCAGTGTCCAGTGCAAGGGGTTTTCTTAAAGGGCTTTTTCTTCACAAACATTTATGGCTTTCAAAGAGGGCAAAAAATTCAAATTTAGAGCATTTTCTAATGACCCACAGGTTCCTTATGATGACACCAGCAAGTGAGGTGTGACAGCAGCAGACCAAATGCAGATCATTCTCCAAAATGTGATCAGCCATGTTGGATTTATTGGGTCTTTGCTGGGTGTTGGAGTTGAAAAATTATTTGTGAAAAAATCTAGGCAAAAAACGTCAATTCGGGAAGAGCCCCTGATCACAGCAGAGACTGATCAATGACCTCTTGCTGCATTATTGTCTAAAACAACAACTTTCACCAACCACCCCCCCAATGAGATCCCTAATGTATGGCCGTTTAACAATCTATATTCTAGGTGTAATACCTGGGCCCCTGTGGTTACCCTAAATCAAATTCACAGCTCCGTTGGGTCAGGTCTTTATTACTGGAATTTGGACAATCAAATCCCAGGGGCAAGTTGTAAAAAGTACCTTCATACCACTAAGTGCAGCACAATTTTGAGGATAATCTGGTGACTATGCAATATTCTGTTTCCTGATCTAGCCATAGATAGATGTTCATTGATTTCCATTACTTCTCCACATTATTGTCCATTTATCGGTTGCGATTAATATCTTATATCTAAAAAATAAGTCCAAATGAAATCAATCTATTTGGGGCAAGGTAATCCCCCATAATTGGATGTCAAGATTTATTCTCCTCCCTAGAATTATTGACCCTGTTATTGTGGCCTATTAGAAATGTCGTAAAACATGTGTAACACCTTGCATGGTCCAGCTGGGTTATACACAAAACCAGTGGTTAATTCAGTTTAATTCTCTATATTTACAAGAAGTCCAGGTTATACAGCCTTAAAGGGGTTTTACTATGAAGTAAAATTAACGCGGGAAGCTTTTTAAATTAAATAATAAACATTTCACCATTATCATATTAAAAAAATTTTGCACCATTTTTTTTTTAGCTGCTCCTTTTGTGATCCATTGTTTACAGCTCTCTCCCGGGAACGACCAGGCTGAAGCTTTTCAGGGCCTGGCCCAAGCTCAACCACCCTCCCCTAGGGGGCTACTGATGTTCAAACCCCGAGTGCTGTCATTCTACTCCTGTCCTTTAGACTAATTATTAATAAGTCAAACAGTGCAAATAAATAAAAAGAAACCTCAATGAGGTCTGTGCATTGATAAAGAGAAAAAAAAATCCACAGGTTTGGTTCCTGCAGGGATTTGAACCTAGGACCCTTTACCTCTCAGCTACTTACAATTCTATACATAAACAGACCTTTCTTTGACTACAGAGAGGAAAGGCCTGGTGATGTCATCCTGCTGGGTCACATGTTTTGCAATTCAAACAAATCACACACGCCCCCTTCTGAGCACACAGAGCTAAAGAGCTGGATGCAGGAGGTATGAAATGAGATTGTGGCAAAACCCCTTTAACCTCTAGCACTGGGCTTGAAAAGGACTTAATGACCACCTACATTTGTCAGTTTTTGTCTCCCTGCGTTTCAATAGTCAGAACTTTTTGCATATTTAAAAAAAATTTTGACACAGTTTTTATTTCACACTTACAACTTGTATAATGAACCCCTTAACCCACCACGGTCAAAATAACGTGGCTCTTTGTTTTTCCTCCTCCCCATTTCCTAGAGCCATAACTTTTTTATTTTTTCCACCTAAATAAACATATGAGGGCTTTTATTATGTGGAACAAGATGTAATTTGTAATGATGTTATTCATATTACCATAGAATATACTGGGAAACCGCAAAAAAATGATAAGTGGGGCAAAAAGACGTACTTGCGCCCTGTTTGCTGGAGTTTTGATTTTACGGCGTTCATTCCTCAGTAAAAAAAAAGATGTGTTCACTGTATTCTACAGGTTGATATGAATCCGCCAATAGCAAACATGAACGTTTTGGTACTGTAAAAAAATTCCAATCATTTTCTATTTTTTAAATTTGCACCACGGCGCCATTTTCTGCAACCAATAACTTTTTTGTACTAACACCTACGGACTCGAGTGATGATGCATTTTTTACAGGCTGAAGTGCACTTTTTATTGGTACCAGTTTGGAATACATGCAGCTTCTTTGATTCAATTTATTCCAATTTTTAAGGGATGTGAAATGACCAAAAAAAAATCACAATTTTGACATATGGATTTTTTTTTCTACTAAACAGCCCCTTACCGGGATCTGGATGTACCCATATGTCCAGGTGAGTTAGGCTATGTTCACACGGCTTAAATGCAGGGCGTAATTACGCCCCACAATTACGCCGTGTGGCCGGGGGCGGAGGGCCGGCACCTCGCCGGCCCATAGACTTGTATTACCAGCGGCACATATACGCCGCTAGTAATTCACACGTCACTTCTCTCCCCCCGCGGCGTATTCGCCGAGCGGGGAGAGGAGACGTTATCCATAGTTCTCTATGAGAACTGTGGATTACCGTAATGACTGGGACGGATTCAGCCCGTATTTTGCGCACTCCGGCACGTAATTACGGACTGGAATACGTCCAGTTTTAAGCCGTGTGAACATGGCCTTAAGGGGTTAACCTAACAGGTTATTAATGGTCGTGTGGATACCTAATATGTGTAGGTTCATTTTTAATTTGTGTGATGTATGCACAATAATTTTTATTACATCTTTTAATTTTTTTTCCACACGTTTTAACTTCTTTTTTAATCCCATTAAGGGATAACCATATTTGCATTTGTTTCTTCACTTAGTATTGTATTACTCCTGCTCTAGAATGGAGCTGTTACATACATAAGTGCAAAGCTTGGAGCTGCATATACCCTCAAATGGTAGCAAGATCTGTTGGCGTCGCTGCTGACAGAGAACACGATCCGCCCGTCATCAAAAAGACAGTGGCCGATGGTTTAGGGATTAAAATGTTCCCATATTACTGCAGTCAGAAACTGTCCTATTTTCTATCCCGCTTGGCTCATGACGGTGGTGCCGAGTTGTCTGAGCAGAGAAGGGAGGACGGCTGAGGATCTTCACTGTTCCGGAATGGAAACTAGGACTTTACCATTGGCCAAAAAGTGGAGTTTTTAGTGTTTGTCTCAGAATTGGCTTACAATCAAGTGTCCATGAGTGTCCTAGATACCAACTTATCAGCAGATGTCTTTCTAGGCAGACCTATCACATTCCCTTATCTTACTACTCGCTTTCTCCTCTTCTACATTATTCTTCCAAACCTCATCTCTTCATTGAACAGTATCCCCCACACTGCTTGTGGACACACAACTACTGGCTGGAGATTGGCTCTGGTCTGCCGGACTGTATAACTAATGGCCAGACCATTGTTCAACAAGACCTCTTTTATCTCTGGTGTAACCCATTTCATCATAGATTGTAAACTCAGGGCCCTCACGCCAATGACTGGAATTTTTTTTAGCTCGTTACCCTCTAAGGCTAGGTCTACACGGCGGTGGACAAAAAAACGACCTGAAAACCAAATCCTAAATATGTACATAAAACTAAGTTTTTTGTCCACTGCCTGTCAAAAGCTGCTGAAAAAATGTCAGTTTTTAGGTGCGTTTTTGGCGCTTTTTTTGCATAAATGCACAGCAATAGATTTCTTGTGTATTTCTCAAAAAAACTCACCAAAAAACACGCAAAAATGCGTCGAAAATCATCTGCCGCTTTACATAGACTCCAATAGTAAATTTTCTGCCCTGTTCAGTCGTTTATTGCAACAGGTTTCAATAAACAACCAGCAAATAAAACGAGCAGAAAAAAGACGTTCTGTGGAGACAACAGGACGTTTTTACAATAGAAGTCTATGGGAACAGCTTTACAGTCGTTCTTTCAGCGTTTTCTGAAGATGAAAAATGCTGAAAAAACGGAAGTTTTTCTGTGCAGTGTAGACAGAGCCTAAGTTGTGAAGAGCTACAGAATACGTTGGCACTACATACTATCAACATGCTGGATCCTTTGTTTCCATGGGAGATAAGCCGCTGTCAGAGGGGGTCTGGAAACAAATGTTCCACTTTCCCCACTGAACCTGACCATGGATGTTTATAGCGGAGTTCTGAAAAAGTTCTGTCAGACAAAGGACAATACATAGAGAAATCCACAGCGCTCAGTTCTACATAAAGTTGAATGTATCGAGCAAAAAGTCCACATTTGTTATATATTAAACAATATATCTATTGTCAATCTAAATATAGAATCTATATGATTATATACACGGATTGTAATCTTCAATACATTGGCCCGTTCCATCAACGAATAAGAGAGCATATTTAATGACGGCACACATGCTTCTCTAAGATCAGTGTCGGGTGCAACTAGACACTTACGCTACTTTCATAAGGGAAGCATAGATAATTTTAAAGTCATGGGGATAGAGAAAGTATTCAGACCAAAAAGGGAGGGGGATTGGAGGAGAATCAGATCTTTTATACATATTTATTAATATATGTACCGTATATTTGGCATTATATTGTGTTTCTCTAATGCATATACGTGAACAATGGATTACATATGTAATGAAGATGGACAAGTAAGAGTTAACTTTTCATCTATGATTTGAGACTATTTAAAGAGATTTCTGGTGCATACATTTTGTTATGATTAAAGGGGTTTTATCATTGCAGACTTGAGCTGTTGATCTTTTACAGTTTCATAACCAGGGGCGAGTCTTTCCTCCTAGCAGGCGTGTCTTCCTTCACTGAAGAGTTATGACATCATTATTCTGTTTGTACAGTTGGAGACAGAGGATGTCACAGTTCTGCAAACCTCCTTCAATGTTCTCATGTCTGCAGAGATGTCATCTCCAGGCTGCACAAGCTCCTTGTTAGCAGAACACCCGTATTGCTGTAAGCAGTTATACATACAGCCTGAACTGGTGAAACAAATGTGAGAAATGCACGCTGAACCCCCCCCCCCCCCTCCGCAGTTCTTAGACAGGAGGTAGAATAAGGCTGTGTTATATGGGGGGGAGAGTGAATCTAGCAGCTACAGACTCAGTAATTGCCCAGATCCTTTACATAGAGCTGAGATAAGAGCATAGAGAAGCTGACGCACCTAATTTCACTTTCACTTTACACAGCTCAGAGGGAAGTACGCACAAAGTGCAAACAGCCAATCACAGCACAGGCGGTGTTTCCCATTCAAGGGGCGTGTCCCAATAGGGCTGAATGAAATGTCAGGCAGCCAATCACAGAAAAGGGGGCGTGCTGCTGCAGAAATCGCTATAAACGTACAGATTAGCTTATATCTGCTATACTAAGTGATTTAGGCAATGCAAACCAATAGCAAAAGTGCTTATTCTTACTGTCCCCATCATTAGAGATATGATCTTTGTAGTGAGAAAACCCCTTTCAAGGGCACACTTTTGACCTGAAACACGTCAACCATGTTTGTCTGTTATAGTCACTTCGTTTTTTGACTTTTATAATATGGGATGACTATTTTTTTACTGTTAAATACAAATTTCGAGTGCTGGAAGGAGCCGGTCTCTATTTTTGGACCTATTACAGATGTTGCACTTGGGATTAGAAGCTCCAGTTTACACATTTGTTGGGTAACTGACTTGGCTTTAAACACCCATCGACATAGCTATAGCCATAGCAGCTGCTATAAGGCCCAAAGGTTGAGGGGGCCCACTCAGATACAAAAACATTGTTTTTGTACGGAACAATTATGTGGTGGATTTTTGCTCTACAGAACTACCGTGTGGGTTCCCTGATTTATGAGATATATGACGGTATGATTGCTATCTTTAATAATTGCTATGATGATACTGTTTTTCTTTGTCATTAAGTGGTGGGGCCCCATCTCATTATGCTATGGTGCCTTATAATTTCTAGTTACACCCCTATAAACAGCTATTCAAGTTTCAAGGCTTAGCTGGGTCGGATGTGACTTTAAAAAGAGCTAAAACCAAAAGGTGATGCTGAAATTCTAGCTCTATTCCTTTGAGCTTCTTTGAATACATTGCAAGGGTGCAAAGTGGTATAAGCCCTCTACCTGGGAAAAAAAAGTGGAAAAAAGCCAATAGCAATGGGACCAGGGGCTTTAATAAAATTTAGATCTTCAAGATACCCCAAAAATGGTTTAGCACAAAAGCATCCCCTCATCATGGACTTCCAGGATGATAAAGAAAGAGAATCTAATCAAGTTTGCTCATGAAAAAAAATTTAAATTGCTATATGCTTCCCCTATGACCAACGTTTTTTTTTATGGTTTTTATTTTATTTTGCTTTTTTCATTGTTTTTTGTGAACCTGGAGAAAAAAAAAATCATTGTGAACAAACACCCAGACGAGTTTCTTTCTTGGACATTCTTATGGACAGAAAAGTTTAAATGTGTTTCTTTTTTGGTCAGGGGGAAAGGGACCTCCCCCTTTGGCCCCAAGGGTTTTAATCTAAAGGGCAATTTTTCCCCCTTGTTTGGGTTTTTTTAAGACTTTGGGGAAAACAATCAAGCAAAAACTTTTTTTATTTCCCCCTTGCCTAACCCAAAAACCCCTGGGGAAAAGTTTAAACTCCCAAACACATCCCAATAAATATAGCCCCTTTAAGAGGGCCGGGGGGCAGTGCTTTTTTTTCCCCCCAATTTGTCATCTCCATCCGGATCTAAATTTTTTTCATAGGAAACTAAAACCCCCCCCCCCATTTTTAACCCGTCTATAAATGAAAAAGCTTGGTTTTGGTCCCCCCTTTTTCCCTCGAAGGTCTTTTTTTTAGATTTTACCCTTTTTCAAGCAGCTTTGACTTTAAAAAAATTTTTAGGGAAAGTTAAATTTTGGGGGAAACTTTTAAAAAGTGAAATAAAAAATAAAAAAAAAAAAGTCTGCTCCCCCCTCCCAGAAAAAAGTGCCACCCTTGTCCATGAGAAGGCTCTAGTACTAGCACTTAAAGGGGGATGTCCAGGGGTTATGGCTTTATGTAAAAGGAGCTACAGTATTAAAAAAAAAGGGAACGGGCTTAATTTCCCTTTAAACATTTAAATTTTGGGTTCCGGGGCCCAAGGGGCACTCTTTCCCGTTACGAAAAAGGCCCCAGGGCCCCCACAAATTCCTTCCCCCGGTCCCTTTTTTGCAAAAAAAGGGGCTAGGAAGGGTTCCCTCACCAATCACTGGCCTAGGTAGGGGACCACTGAGACCAGTCATTGGTAACCCAGACTTTTGACTGTGTTTGTTGGGTCAGGAAACAGGAATTTTAAAGAATTATTTCACCAAATAACTATAAAAAAAATCTGCAAATGCTTTAAAAAGGGGGTTGGGGTCCCCCCCAAACACATTGATGGAAAAATAAAATAGGATTTTCCAAAAAATTTTGTGATAGATGCATTTCCTAGAGGAGGGAACCAAACTTCGAGAACAATCCCTTTGGAAAGGTTTAACATGGAGAGGGGGGTTGGAGCTGTCCGATCCGTTTTTTTAAAAGCTGTATTTCCCCAGAAACTCCCCAAATTCAGAACAAAAGATTTTTCCGGTAAAGGTGGGGCCCTTCCATGGGCCCTACGTCAAAATGGGGATGGGGGGTAATACCCCTTTAAAAAATGTATGTTTTCCCCTTGTAGTGGACAGGGAAGGCTTTACAAAAGGACTCTAAGAGGTTGTGATATGAAAAAAAAAAAACCTTTAAAAACATCGTCTTAATTTGGGAAAAAGCCAAAATTTTCCTTTTTTTAAAATCACTTTTTAAAAGAAAAGTAGGAAAACAGACTTTTTTAAAACTTTACTTTTAGTCAAGGCCACATGTATGTCCCCCCCTAAAAGGGTTTCCCCAAAAGGTCATGGGGGACCCCCCCATATAACTTTTTTGTGTTGATCTGTTAAAAGATTCTCTCCTGCGATGCTTCTAAACATCCCCAAAATTTTAAAAATAAGAAAAAAAAAAAAAAAACCCAATTTATAAATGAAAAAACATTGGGGGCACGGGTACCCCAAATCCATCTTAAAAAACAGAGACCCGGGTACCCCGACACTCACAATTAGTCTTTCCCAGGCATCCTTCAAACTGCGGCCCTCAGCTTTTGGGGAAAAACACAACTCCTATCTTGCATTTATATAATCTTTAAAGGGGGCATGATAGGAGTTGTAGTTTCCCAACAGCTGGAGGGCCGCAGTTTGAGGATGCCTGGTCTATGTTCACACGGGTATTATTGGACACTTATTTTGGGATATATTGCAAGCCCAATACACCCCTAAATAAGTGTCCAAAACTCCAGGCCGCCATTTTAAATTGTTCTGATTTTTTTTTGGCGTTTTTCGAGGGGTAACAAAAAACTAAAGTATTGGAGGGGAAAAAATTTTTTGTCAGGCATTCCGCATCGCTTCCTTATTGAAATTCTGCGCTTGTGAGCAAGGAATTTTCAAAGAGGAAACAACAGGTTTTTTGGAAAAAGGGCACTTTTCCCCCGCCCCCATAATTTAAAAAACTTTAAAAAAAAACCCCCAAAAAAGCGCTATTTGAGACCTTTTTCCATTGAAGAGAACCCGTGTTTTTTTCCTGAATTTGTTTTTTTTCAAATTCTTTTAGTTCCCTGTTAAACAACAAAAATTTGAGCATCTTTTCTCTTTTGGGGCTGTCCCACTGTTTAAATTTTTTTTAAACCCCCCTTAACGACCGCCCCACCGTCTTTTTGGTTTCAGGTGGGGTTTGTCTGCAAACGGGGAATTTTTTGGCGCACTGCAGACTCAAGTTTGCGGCTCCAGGTGCTGGGAAAAAGGGGGGTGTATTTTCACAGCCTGGGTCCCCCCGCAGCCCTGGGAAAACCAGGGGGGGGGGGGGGGGAAAACCCCTGCCCCCGTTTTCTTTAAAAAATTTGATTGCCCGGTTTGTAACTGAGCGCAATCCCAAAGGGGTTTTTCCCCCTTGTCGGGTATCCCCGAAACCCGTGAAAACGACCCGAGGGCCCCGGGGGAAAGGCTGACAGTCTAGTGTAAACCCCCGTGCGTCTGTGTTAAAAAACCAGTGGGTCAGGGCAACGGGGTGTGTTTGTCCTGATCACTGCCTGTGTCAAAATGATATGCATATGGAAAAATGCAAATACTTTTAAGGGGTTAAAAAAAAAAAATAACAGTTCTCCTTATGTATTTAAAAAAAGTAAAAAACATAAGTAAAAAAAAATAAATTTAAAAAAAAAAATAAATCTAGGATGTCCCAAGATTCTGGGGAGGGGTCATTGGGTCCCGGGATTTTTCTGTTTTCCAGGAAATTTGGGGTCAGGAAGGGTTTTTTCCCTAAAAAAAGGGCAATTTTGGGTTCTACCTCATTGGGGTTTTTTTTTTTTCCTTCCTCCGAATCAAAACCTTAGCACAAAAAGGGGTGAACCCGGATGGTTTTCTTGTCTTTTTTCGGCCTTACAAACATGAAACTATTTTTAAAAAAATAATTGTTTCTTTCATTACACACCCCAAAAAAAAACTACACAATTAAATATCCACCCGACCGTAATAAACCCTTTTGAAAAAACAAATAATTTTAAAAAAAAAAAAAAAAAAAAAGTGTCCAAAAAAGGGAAAGGTGTAAAAAAAAAAAATTAAAAAAAATTTTTTTAAATTTAAAAATTTTTTTTAACGAGGCCCCATTTTCAACCCGCGTCATTAAAAAATAAAGTTAAACGTTGAAATAAAGGAGGGAAAAAAATAAAAAAAAAATTTTGGTCTTAAAGGGGTTTTTGGGCCCAAAAAGTGAATTTTTCCCCACCTAACAGGCTGATACTCCCCCCTTGAGCTTTGAAAAAAGGGGCCCTTTTGTTTCTGTTTTTTAAAAAAAAAAAGTGCCTCCTCTGGGGGTGTCATCACACCCACCTCAAGGCTGGATATTCATCATGCAGGTTTAGCAAACATGTTTTTCTAAACCCCCAAAAGGTAACTTATTGTGCACAAAAATATACAGGGTTTGGGTTTTTTTCCCTCTTTTTCTGTCAGGGGTAAAGAAAAAACCCCGAAACAGGGACAGGGTTTAAGACTACAGGGCGGGGGTGGTGGGTCGAGAGGAGGGCTGAGCAGGGACTGTCTGAATGTTTACTCAATAATTACATTACAACCAGCGGATTTACATTGTATTAAAGTGTCCCATGAAAAGTTATATAAAAAAAATTTTTTACAAAAATGTGAGGGGTTTTATTACTTTTTTGTTATAGGGGGTAAGAACCCGTTTTAAGCAAAGAAAAATTTTTATACCCCTTAAAAGGAAAAGACAACCGCTGCAATGTTTTTCTCACTATCTTTACATGAAATCAAATAAAACCCCTTCCCCCCTTTTAGGTAAATAGGAACCAAATTTTTTATTTTGCCAAAAAGCCAGAATAATGAGAGAGAATTTTTTAAGACCCTTTTTTTTACTTTTTGCAAAGTCAAAAATTTCCCTACATTTCATTAGTATTTGGTAGCATTGCCCTTAAACTGTATGATTTGGATCAAATGTTTTGGATCCTTCCACAAGCTTCTCACAATAGTTGGTAGGAATTTTGGCCCCTTCCTCCTAAGTGAACTGGTGTAACTGAGCCATGTTTGGAGGTCGTCTTGCTCGCATCTGTCTTCAGCTTTGCCCATAAATTTTCAATAGGACTGAGATCAGGGCTTAGTGATGGCTTCTCCAAAACATTGACTTGGTTCTCCTTAAGCCACTTTGTAACCAGTTTGGCAGTAGCTTCGGGTCATTGTCTATTGGAAGACCCATTTCCGCCCAAGCTTTAACTTCCTGACTGATGTCTTGAGATGTTGCTTTAGTATTGCCACATAATCTTTTTTCCTCATGATGCCATCTATTTTGTTTAAAGCCATAGTAATCCTAGTGTATGCAAATGTTTGACTTTGCGGAAAGTAATAAAAATGCCTTAAAAATTCTTTTTCGGGGGGCGTGGCCAGCGATGTAAGAAGAAGGACGTGTGTGAGATGAGCTCCGTCCAGGGTTGCCGCTATCCAGCATCATCTGCGCTAACAATCCGCAGCAAGAGGGCAAAAAAAGCTGCCAGAATGGCTAGAGCCCCTGTGGTGAGCGGTCCGGCCATTTCAAACTATTTTGCCCCACTGGCGGGCTTGCAGGACTCTCTGCCCTCTTCCCGCGCGTCCTCCCCGGAGGCGCCATCTTACCTGCCATCTCCGGAGCGCAATCAGAATCCCCAGCAGCTCGGAGCCACAGGACGACGTGGGAAGGTGCGTACTGCATCTCCTGCGCGGCGACAGCGAAACCTGCGCCTTCTGCCAACAACCCCGGCAACAGCCTCGGGATCCCCGCCGCAGCGGGTGTCAGCAAGCTCCGACACCTCCCGGCGGGCGGCAACGGAACACAGGAGGGCGGTGGTGGACGGCAGCGGGACGCCCAGCTCCGTGATCACAGTGGCAGCAGCAGATCCCTGCAAGGGACTAGGAGCAGACTTCGCCGTACGGAGCCCGACCAGGTACCTTCCTTCCCCCTGCCTGGCGGACATGGCTGAGGCACTGCAGGCCTCCCAGCGCCCGGCCACAGAAGGACTGGGGGTGTCGCCATCTTGTGAAGGCCCCAAGGGAACTAGGGACTCTCCCCCTCTACCCTCTGTGGGTGCCAGCTTGGACTCTCATAGTAAACTATGCAGAGATACTGTCTCTTCTGCCTCCCCTGGGCAGTGGGCCGCGGAGCCCCCCAGCGCCATACGTCAGGGGGGTCCCCTTGGTCCTGCGCCCTCCCCTGCTGGCCCTGTGGTGTGGTCTGGGGAGCAACAGTCGGAGAGAGTAGATGCCCTGCCTAGGCCCCTGCCTGCCATGTCACACAACATTTATGGAGCCCTGCAAGCTGACCCAGATGTCGGTGAATTTGGACCCCAACTAACAGTCTGCCACTCGGGGACGCATAGGCCCCTAACTCCAACCCCAGCTATTAGACCGGGGCTCATCCCCGAGGACATGGTCCGGTCGCATTTACCGCCTCGCCAGAGCTCGCCATGGCGCTCAGCCTCGAACTCTCCCACATGGGACCCCAACCTCACTGAACAGGCCTGTGGCCCCAATCCTCCTTTGGAGTGCATACTTCCGAGGGCCCCCACGCAGAGATGCAAATCCCTATTCTGCCTCCCCCTGCAGAAGCATTCCATGCCTTGGAGGCCCACCCAGAGCTCAAAGCGCTCCTCTCCTTGATTCCCACTAAACGGGACATGCAGCAGATGGCTCAGGATTTACGTTATACATGGCGACAAGATCTGAAACCCGTTCAGGCCGATGTCACTGCCCTCCAGGAGCGGGTCTTACAAGTGGAAAACGACCGAACATCTACAAAAACTGCGATCGCTGCCTTGCAAACGTCTATGTTAGAGCAAAAGAACCGGGTTACTCAATTGGTGAATCATATGGACGATTTAGAAAACCGGAGCAGAAGAAATAATATTAGAATTAGGGGTCTCCCAGAGTCTATTAAGACAGGCGAACTGATTCCTACCTTAACAAAAGCCTTCAACTACATCCTAGGGAGACCAGGGGACACTGGAATAGAATTTGACCGGGCGCATAGAGCTCTTCGCCCGCAAAGCCAGGACCCTGCTCGACCAAGGGACATAATCTGCAGAATACATAGATATACATTTAAAGAGGAAATAATGCGCAAAGCTCGTCTCATGCAGAACTTCGTCTTTAACGGTATGCAGCTTGATCTATTTCCGGATCTTTCCAGGAGAACCCTCCGTCTTCGAGCCTCCGTCAAGCCGCTGTTGTCACTTCTGCAGGAACGGGGCATCCCCTATCGTTGGGGCTTCTCATTCTCCATTCAGGTCCGCCATAGGGATAAACTTTTGATACTCCGCTCCCCTTTAGAACTCCCAGCGTTTCTTGCAGCTCTTGATCTTCCTGTGATAACCCTCTCAGAGTGGGCAACAGCATTGGAAACGGACCTTTCAGCGCCTCGAAGTCAATCCGAGAGTCAGCAGGTTCGGCCTGCTCACACGGCGCTGCCAAAGCCTCAAAGATCTCGTCGTGGTCCGGGTAGCCCTGAGTCTTCCCCACCTAAAAGGCTCCCGCACCGCTGAGCCTCTGGACTGGGGGTACGTCAGTCAGGTCTTATAATGATTATCATGTCTGATTTACCTTTTTTCTCTTGCTGACTTGGCCTTTTTTGGTTTTCAATTCCTTACAACCTTAACCCTCTTCTTCAACAGGTGTTGTTTACTTTTCTCTGTCGCATTGCCAGATGGTACATATATGATTGCTATTAGAACATTCTTGCTTACCTGACATGACTGAGCCGTGGGGGGACGGCGGTGGTACCGGGCACCTAGTGAGGTTTGGAGTGGTCGCCTCCCCCCATTGCTCACGGCATTCCCACACTGTCCTACTGTGGGCTTTATAAACAGGTTGAGTACTGTGCATCCATGCGGTCCTCTTCCCTTAGCTAACATCTTTAATATATGAGATCCGCGCTTGGTGCCTAGAATGTCTAATTGGGTGAAGGGGGACATGGGTTTTATGACGTGTACTCTATTAGAGATTCTGAGGCCCAGTCCTGTCCCCTTTCAGCCCTTCATTGTACTTTTCTGTCCCTGTGACGTCTCCAACTAAATGTTGTTTCTTCTTCTACACTATGCACTTGTCACCTGGTGCATACACCCCCCCATGCCCCTGGGGAGCATTGGCCAGTTTCTATAGTCTTCTGGCTTTAGCAGTTATTTCTCTGCTTACTGTACGGTGCTGGCCTATACTTTATAGGCCCTTTTGTTTGAGGTTGGACTTGTTGTCCGATTTTGTTTCTACCCATCCCCCCTGAGTCGGTCTCACATTCTCCATTACATAGGTCGCTTGGGTACTTTCCATTGACTGCCTTCTTCCAACCTCCTGATGGCTAGCATTAGGATCACATCCCTCAATGTGAAGGGATTTAATGTACCCGAGAAGCGTGCACAAGTCTTTTACTATCTCCATAAGCAGAGGTCACGCATCGTCTGTATACAGGAGACCCATCTGCTGGATACCCACATCCAGGGCTTTCGTAATAGGTACTTCCCTGCCTGGTACCATAGCAGTAACCCGCTTGCCAAAAAAAAGGGGGTCGCGATCTTCTTCCACAAATCATTGCCAGTACACGTCCTGGACGTTATGTCTGATACCGATGCTCGCTATCTGTTTGTCAAATGTAACATTCAAGGCCGTATCTACACGATTGCTAACATATATGCCCCGAACACGGGTCTACCCTCCTTTTTCTCCAAAACATTAGATGCCCTCACGGGTTTTGCCCAGGGACAACTTATTCTTTGTGGCGATTGCAACCTGGTTCTTAACCCGTCAGTGGACACCTCAGGAGGCCGCTCCACCACGGCACTGAGCTCCCTGGGCAGGATCCGTAGACTGCTCCACGACATGCAACTGGTAGATATTTGGCATCTCCTTCACCCCAACGATAGGGACTACACCTTCTTTTCTCACCCACACAAATCTTATAGCAGAATTGATTATATATTCCTGGCTCACTCCTTGCTTCCACAGATATCCCATTCTTTCATTGGCAACATCCTGCATTCCGATAATGCCCCAGTGCATTGTGATATAATTCTCCCCCATTATAAAAAGCCTCCCTTCTCCTGGAAATTAAACGAATCTCTGCTGTCTGACTCAGTCCGTCTCCAGGACTTGAAGAACACAATTGAATCCTTTCGTCTAGCGCACTCTGCAGACAATACTCCCCCCCCCAGATTAAATGGGAAGCCTTAAAGGCTGTCTTACGTGGCATCCTTATAAAGCATGGGGTGAGACTTAAAAGGGAGATGTCGCATAAATTACAAACCCTCATGCAGAGATTGAATTGCCTTGAATTGGCTCATAAGTCCACGGGCCTGGAGTCAGACCTCAGAGATCTGATACTGACCCGTCACGAGATCATGCAGTTGATGGAACACAAACGCTACCGCCAGCTTTGCGCCAGCTCCTATTATAGATGGAGCAACAAACCTGGCAAGAGTTTGGTCCGTGCTCTGCGTGACAAACGTGCCTCCTTCATCCCCTCCATTAAAAACTCAAACGGTCGATTAGTTCATCTCACCAGGGACATTCTGAAAGAATTCCACACATTACATGGGATTGTATAATCTCTCTCCCTCTGATGGCGCTCTGGGGTCACGGGACTTTGGGGCAGCATTACAGCATTATCTCTCCTCCACCGCCCTGCCTCCCTTGGACTCTCACTCCCTCGCCTCTCTGGAGGAGCCATACGGACCGGAAGAGGTCAAATGGGCAATCTCGGCGCTCCCTACTGGGAAAAGTCCGTGCCCGGATGGCTATACTGCCATCTTTTACAAAACCCTAACGGACGAGCTATTGACCCCTCTTTTGGAAGCATTTAACGAAATATCCCAGGGCTCTAGATTTGACCCTGCTTTTTTACAGGCTTATATCACAGTGATACCAAAGGAGGGTAAGGATCCCAACCTGTGCCCAAGCTACCGCCCTATTTCCCTCATAAATACCGATGCTAAGCTTTTTGCCAAATTGATTGCCTTGAGGCTTAGTCCTCTTTTGGATTCGCTTATACATCTGGACCAGATCGGGTTTGTCCCCTCTAGGTAGGCGAGGGATAATACCCTGAAAACATTCACCATACTTCAGCACATCCACTCTACCAACTTCCCTGTGTCTTGCTTTCCCTGGATGCCGAAAAGGCATTCGATCGTGTAGATTGGTCGTTCCTACGGAGAGTGTTGGAGTGTATGGGCCTGGGACCGGCAATGATGAATCGGATATCCGCCCTGTACCATTTTCCCCTGGCACAAATTAGAGTAAATGGTGAGCTTTCTTCCCCATTTGTGATAGGCAATGGTACCAGGCAGGGATGTCCTTTGTCTCCTCTGCTCTACATACTGGCTATGGAGCATCTCCTGCAGGCTATTAGAGCGGATGACTCTATCCGTGGCATCCGCATTGCTGATCGACAAGTGAAGTGCTCGGCATTCGCGGATGACCTGCTGCTTTACCTGGCAGATCCTTTGGAGTCCTTACCGGCAGCTCTTAGAATTTTGCATCGATATGGCTCCTTCAGTCAACATAAAATCAATATGACTAAGAGTGTAGCCCTGAGTTTATACGTGGCAGATGGCCCTTTGAATCAGCTGAGGTCTTCTTTCCCCTTCACTTCAAATATTTGGGGGTACATATACCCGCATGTATGGGAAAGACATTTGATCTTAATTTTGCACCTATGCTCCACACACTGTGTTGTGACCTTTTGAGGTGGGATAAGAAGGATTTCAGCTGGATAGAACGAATCACCATCATAAAAATCAATGTCCTTCTCCGCCTTCTCTACCTATTTCAAACCATCCCGGTAGTACTAACCAAGCCTTTCTTTACTGCCCTGCGTAAATTGATCTCTAAATTTGTGTGGGCCCAGCAACGTCCCAGACTGGCATACTCCACTCTCATTAGGCCCAAGATAGAGGGTGGCCTAGATCTCCCTGATCCTCATGCCTATTATTTGGCAGCAACCATGACCCGTGTATTTGACGCCTTTCAAAATGTATCCTCGAAACTTTGGGTACAACTTGAGTCGCTATTATATGGGGCTCCAGTGTCAGCCTTACCTTGGTTGTCAACTACCCACATGCCAAAAAAACTCACTGATCGTGTCCCATTGGTGACTCGAACCTCTATTATAGTTTGCAGGAAGTACCCTTCGAAAATTATCTTGTTCAGACCAGGCGGTTCATGTACACCTCTACTAGGTAACCCAGCGGTACCGAAACCGCTTGGGGCAGCTTTGATTGGGCTACTGGGGCTTACACCAACCTCCACAGTTTTTAAGAAGGTGATTGCGGAGAATTCCCTTAAAGCTTACCAAGAGCTTGTGGGTAACCCCGCAACGACTGTTTTTTCCAGATTTAACTTCTACCAGCTGGGAAGCCTATATGCCTCGTGCAAGTCCTCATTGGACTTACATAGACCCCTTACGCCATTTGAGGAGTGGTGCCTGCAGGGCTCTTCTGGGAGGCGTGCCCTCTCAAGAATCTACGGTTTGCTACAGCCAACAGCTGTGACTGACTATTCCTTCCAGGCGAGTTGGGAGATGGAGCTGGGGAGGGCCATTGAGGCAGAAGACTGGAGGAAAATATTCTTCCTCTCTCATAAATCATCCATCTAAGTAAAAGACCAAGAACTCAATTACAAAATTGTTACGCGCTGGTACAGAGTACCAGCACTTCTGCACTCTCTCTACCCAGGAGTCACCAACTTATGTTGGCGTTGCCAGACGGACGTAGGTACCATGTGCCATGTCGGGTGGGGATGTTCTGAGATTCAGCCCTTCTGGTTGCAAATTCTGGACCTCATACACTCAATTACAGGATTAAGGTTGCAGAATGACCCTGCCGTCCTGCTCCTTTTCCAGGTCCCTCTCCCAATTCCCACTCTCAGGTCTCATCTCATCTTATTTCTCCTTTTGGCAGCAAAAATGGTTATCCCAAGGACTGTGGAGATCTACAGTGAGACTGTCTGTCTCCTCCTGGTTGCGGGAGGTCCATGTATGGAGGAGCGCATGGAGGAGCTCAGAAATGACACTCCTCAATTAGCTCTACGACACCTTCGGGTCTGGGAGGACTGGCTAGTCTTTTGTCAGTCTAGTCTCTACCGATCTTCCTATTGAGAGCATCCCTGTTACCTCCCCTCCTTGTGTTTGCCTTTTGCTTGTTGGAGATGGTGACGGGCTGAACCAGTTTTCTCGCTCATTTTCTTGTGAGACCGACCGCCCCCTTTCTTTATGGGTTACTGTTTCCTTCCCATTATATGCTGAGTTCCAACCTGTATTTGAAAGTGGATGAGCCTAATTTCCAACACTTGTCGAGAAATGGCACCGAGCTTGCGTATTAGTGAGCCCGGCTGCGTTGAGCCTCTCATATTAAGCGACATTCAGTATCGACTGTGGTTAAATGATAGCATGTTCCAGTTTGAACATTATTCTGATCATGTTTTATTTCCTGCTGTCTCCAATATGTTACACGTTTTTGTGATGTCTCGTTGGAAACTTGTCACTGCTCTTATCACATGTGATATATAATTATGTCCATTTCTGTTTTCAATAAAGTTCCTTTTCGAATGAGAAAAAAAAAATTCTTTTTCATTCTGGCTTTTGGCAAATAGAAATAATTTTGGTTCCTAACTGACCTAAAACAGCTCAGGTTTATTCAGATTTCATGAGAAGTGTCTTTTTATATAGTTTATGTAAACTTCTGGTTTCAACTGTACATACTGTAATGGGTCAGCTCGGTGGTATAACAAAGTCCCAGGGCAATGGAGTGACAGCCTTTCTGTAGAAGCCCGGTTCTCGTCCGTCTTGTAGCTCAGGATGCTTTTGGTGTAGCCGCCCAGGCCCAAACTTCCTGGCCTGTAACTGCAGACACCCCCCAGTCAGCTAATTAGCTGACTTATATAGGCCAACTAAATCCTGGCACTGGAACACAGGGAGCGGTCACCCACTCAACTCTTTGACTGCTCCCGGTGAAAGCCGAACGGACTAAGATGTGTTTCCACAGCTAAACTACTCTAGCTAAACAGGTGCCAACTGCCTACAGCATCTGACACAAAATGACGGCTTCTACCCCACCGAGGCCAGGTCTCTCTGTGGCGTGTATTAGTCTCGCCATACCTGAGCGAGAACTCTGGGGCCTATGTATACCCCATTCACCACCTTGCCCGTTGGGGCCTTACAATACATACACATATATTGAGTGAACAACCGTATAATGCCAATTGGTAAAATATACTCTTTGTTTGTCATTCCAGTGGCAGCAATAGGTATGAGAAGTGATAACCACCTTCCTAAACCATAAATGTGTTCAAAGCATTAGTCAATGTCCTTCCCCTACTCCTCTTAGTTGGTCAGGAAGGTTACGTCTCAGGATGGGGCATCAGAGAAAGCTCATCGCAACGCGCCAGGAATATGAAATCTTATACTGCAGCTTGAAGCAAAATGGGAGTGAAAATTAAAGTACTCAGCCAAGCCTAAATTCATTATGTAACTTAAGAATGTTTACTGCAATGCGGACAATAAAATCAATGATTACTGGAATGGCTCTTAATTTTATAGAATCATTTAACCTTGAGACTTTCCATTTAATACATCCTAAACGGATCAGATGATTGGCATCACATTCCCATTGTGCGCCGCTAGATTAAATGGACCTATGTTAATTAGGTGTATGATATGATGCACAGTAATGAATGTGTTAAGGATTGTTTTTTTTTCGGGGGATGTATTTGTTAGATCAGAACTTTCAAAATTTGATAGCCGAAGAACAAACAAGAAAGAGAGAGATACAGAATGGAGACGGAGTTTATTTTATCTTGAGAGAATCGATACAAAATGCACACAAAAATCTCTACAATTAAGTTCTCTACAAAGCAGGAGGAGATGAGCACAGGCTACAGATCACACAATATTATGATTACATGCAATATACAAGATCATTTCAGAATCTGTAAAGTGCAAACACAATCGATTGCCCTTAAAGGAATTCTACAGATTGGGCTTCTCTGCAGGTCACATTCATCTAAACCTGCCCTAGCTACGATGGTGCACCCTACATCCATGTATGGCAGAAGTAGGCATAGCAAATCTTCAACTACTGCGCTACACTAGGGAAGGACTCTCACGGTTGGCACTCCTTTCTGGAAAATTGGGTGCATTGAACATGAATCTGAATGAGGTCTTAAAATACTTTGAACATTTTCTAGTAACTTGAGTCTGGTGTAACGTAGGAAC
The DNA here is from genome assembly GCA_025379985.1 of Phyllomedusa bahiana. Lineage (NCBI taxonomy): Eukaryota > Metazoa > Chordata > Amphibia > Anura > Hylidae > Phyllomedusa > Phyllomedusa bahiana. The sequence continues at coordinate 61,969 of JAODAL010003627.1, forward strand.
ACAGGGCTATTCTACGTTACAAAGGAATGCCGCGATAAAAACATGGTCACAACGTAATTTGGTCATGATTGCTCCTCAGGGAAGTCAAAAGGAATTAAGTGTAATTGTAAAAGTGTCTCATACTGTATAACGAAACTCAAGATGGAGGACACGGTCCATCAAGACCGGAGTCTAAAAAAGGTTCCGAATAGGGACATGTCTATGGTCAGGCTTTGTTCCCCTTCTCTACTGACAGCATAACGTAGTATATAAGACAGGCTGGTGTCATGGACTTGCTGTCTAATCACTACAGATTTTTAGGCTAGGTTCACACAGTATAACTGCGGGACGTATTTCGCCCCGCAATTACGCCGTGTGTACGGGGGGGGGAGGGGGGGGGGGGGGGGGGGTAGGCAGCCCGCCGGCCCCAATGACATTCATTACTAGCAGCTCGTATTCGCCGCTAGTAATTGACATGTCACTTCTCTCCCCGCTCGGCGTATTGTGCAAGCGGGGAGAGGAGACGTAATCCATAGTTCTCTATGAGAACTGTGGATTACCGTAATGACTGGGACGTATCTCGCCCCGTATTTAGCGCAGTACGGAGCGAAATACGGGGCGAGATACGTCCCAGTATAAGCCGTGTGAACATAGCCTTAGATTGGGTCATGTAGCCTCCAAGATTACTCGACTGGACTTGATGCATGGGGGGTGGCAGTGGGGATTCTTCCCCGAACAAGAGACTCCTATATGGGAGGAAATGTAGTCTTTCAATACAGCTTATTTAAAAACCTTGCAGTTTTAGAGTGTCACGCTAAATATTATTTATTTTTTTAAACGTCAAGCAAAATTTGACTTGTTTATGTTTTGTTACCCTACACTACACAAAATCCCTTCTGGAGGTCAGCTCGAAGGTCGCTCAGAGAATGAGGAGATGACCGCACTTGGGCAGCTTTTACGGGTCTGCATCTATGGGAGTTCCTAATATACCCAAGCACACTCGCACCACTATATTCGAAAAGAACATAGCCATCTTCCCATTCTCTGAGGCTGGCTCGTAGAGAGCTATAAACTGGCTTCAGAAGGGATTTTGCAAATTGGTAAAACCCTATTTAATGGCAGCCTGTCCAGGAGACTACCTAAGAGAGCCTAATTCTGAATACAGCCGTCTCATAGTTACAAGTTCACTGTATTTATAAGAACAACGCTCCCTCTGGTCCGTCTTCCCCTTGACTGATGGTGGCTTAGCATCTCCATCGAGCCAACTTAAAGCCTGAAGTCCAACTGAACTCTGATTTGAAGGAAGAGACCTGACAAAAATTGGTAGCATGTGAACTTATCTATCAGTACCATACATGTAACATTATTTTTGTCTTAAATAAAATTAGGTGTTCTCTGAAGCATAAAATTTTACTTTTAAAATGTTCCGCTTAATGTAACAGCCACCTTGTCTTCATAATGAGGAATAAAAAAAAAGAAAAGAAAAAAAACTTGGGCCAATTAGAGAGAAGTTTAGTATGATAGCTGCCTATTAAACATTAAGGTGAGTGGTTACATAAGAAATGTAGAATGCCTTTAAGGAGCGTTAGAAAAATACTGCGAGATATGTAAAATAATTGAGAATATACAGCAGAGGTTATGACGGAAGGAACACACAGATCATGCTTCAGAAAGGCACACTTTATAGCAGGAATCAAAGAGAAGAGGATCAATAAAATCTGTACAGATATTTATACACCATGAGAATCTCGGAAGAACATGCAGGGCATATGTACAGAAAATTCAGAGAAATATAGAAAGGTCCCTTATGTTAATTGAAAAAAAAAAAATAATAACTTTGCACATGAGAAACCCAGGATGAAATTTAAATACAAAAAAATAAGATATATACAAATTTCACAAATGCTTGTTTTTAAAAAGATAAAAACAAAGGTCATAGAAAAATATGAAATTTCATTATTGTTATGGCCCCTCGATATAGTTTTTGAATTGTAGAGTCACTATTCACTCAGATCAAAGCCTACCAGATTTATATAAATTTACACACCTTCGAATACAATTCTGTTGGAATTTATTATGGTTTGTGATGCCGACTACATTACTTTAGTCCATGGTCATTAAGAACAGGAATAATGGCTCAAGGATGGAAGACACAAAACATGTGGGCAGAATTTTGCATTCAAACCTGTTCTGGCAGGAATCAGTAATCTGGAACTACCAGTGTTTGGGATGAAGAAGCTCTGTAATCGGTATCAATGGCTTTTCCACTGTGTTATAGTCTAATCATGGTAACATCCTCTAAGCATCAGATGGGTCCACCACCCACCACTCGTTATGGAAAGTGATAGGAGTCCTAGGTCACGGACTTCCACTGAAATTATCATCTGAAATATTTCAATGACACGTCACAAGATTGAAGTGGAAATTCCCTTTATGTCACAGGGTGCCCTCAAACATCAGCATTATTTGTCTTTCCTAAGGTCAACTTAGTAATGATGAATATCACCAGAAATACATTAGCAGATAGTGACCAAAACATCGTAATTTTGGTCGATAAAACCCATGATTCATAATAATTCTATCACCAACTACAAGTTTGTCATGATAAAATAGAGCATAAATACAAGATACAGCCCATAATGAAGAGTCTTGGCACCTTATTAGAAAACCCTGTAAATCCTAGGGTTCCACGTTGGAACAGTGTTACAAACATGACGTCAAAACAAAAAAAAGTAAAAAAAATATGTGCAATTCTGCAATGTTTAAAAGTGCAAAGAATGCAAATGAAAGATAGAAATTCTACACCAAAAGGGGAGGGATGGGTTGCAATTTGAAATATTAAAATAAAAAACACACACACACATACTAAAATCTAGAAATACCTGATTTCTGATATCCAGAATTATCTTGACTGCCCGAGCATGGAGGTGGGGGTGAAAAGTTGGCTTCGGAGAGCTTACTGACATCACAAAGTGGTGATGGGGGTAATGGTAGTAAAGTGCTATTGGGACTGCTAATGTCTCCTTCAGCCACTAGGGTGAGATCGGCGACATTGTCATCTTCTACAGTCTGGATATTTCCAGTGGACATGTCTCGCGATAGTCTCTCTCGGTTGGAGACGTTTCTTTCACTGACATGTGGGATTGGAGACAAAGGAGTGTTAAAAGGAACATATGGTTTCCTTCCAGGAGGTGGCACAATGTCATGTTTGTCCCTTTTGTCCTGTCCGCTGTACTTGCTGGATTTGTCTGCACCGTTTGGTGTACCTAACAATACACTGGACCCATGAATGCCTTTGTCAAGACTACTACTCTTCTCAGGCCTCTTCTTGGTGGGGTTTCCCGACGTTAGGCTGGACGAGGTTGCGTCAAGTGGAGAAAGGCGTAGAAAATCTGGAAGTACCAAGTCTTCTTTCCGGAGGAGTCCTCTCTGGTCTTCTGCCCGGTTACTCTGGGCTTTAGAAATCAGTTCAAAGAAGGCTACAAAAAAAAACAAAACACAACACTATTTTATCATGACTAAATTGTATGTAGATAGATAAAGCGGAGCACAATTTGTCCTTTGGCCCATGGTGCAACTAGTGCATCTCAAAAAACTAGAATATCACTGAAAAGATCATTGACATCCATAATTTAAGTCAAATAGAGAAACCCACATATTGTATAGACTCATTACAGTATGAATTACAAGGGTTAATGTACTACATTTGTGAGCCCTATAACAAATAAAATGTGTCATCAAAAAATGAGTCATTGTTTAAGTCCCATTTTTATGTTAAACACATTTTTTAGGAATTTTTAGTTGTTTTTTTTTAAATTTTTATATCACTTTCAATATTTTTTAATAATTCTTAAGCTTGCAGTTTTCACTTTGGCCACTAGGCCTTGTTTGCACTGCTTTAACAGCAGTCAGAGACATGCTTTACAGTAGTTTCATGCACATAGGAGACTTAAGACTGACTCGGTCACATTCACTTCTATAGGAGAGTTTTCTAGTCATGCTCTGTGACCTGGGAAGAAGTCAGTGTGCAGGGAGGTGAAAGGGTGAACTGTGACTATCTCCTCTTGTGACTGGTGGATCCTGTGTTATCTATTCACACTGGTATCTCCTTTCAGTTTGACCCTCTTTGTGCTGATAATGAGGAGACAACTGAGAATCTTTCTGTACAGAACAGGAAGTGTCGGACTGTTATAAGGCCTATTGGCCAAAGTGAAAACTGCAGGACTTAAGAATTATTGAAAAAATTATTGAAAGTGATATGGAAAAATTAAAAAAAATAACCAAAAATTCTTAAAAATATGTTTAACATAAAAACGTGAGTTAAACAAGTCATTTTTGATGACACATGCCCTTTAAAGTATATCTGTCCGTCGATCTACTTCCCCGATTCTGGTCTTTATAGGAGACTCTATTCCACTAAAAACCAGAGCAAGGGAACTGGATTGAGGGACAGGTCTTTTATAACAAAATTCCTCCTCCCTACTATACCCTGTATGGATATTCTAATTTATATTCTAAGTGGTTCAGCATGTTTCTCACTGCTCACTACAGCTCTCTCACTAAGTATTGGCTGCTGTGTATACATACAAGCTCACCATCTACTCTCCAGCTCAGACTAATAAACCACCAGTGAGAAACAGAAGACTATTGTGAAACTGCCAAATAAGTAACCTGGAGCCTGGAGGGGTGTGTTAAAAAAATTCAGCACATAAGAAAAAAAAAAACTACTAAAAAGATTAAAAGGGGTTTTCCATTTTTTTTACAAAAAATACTCAGAGTTGCGGAGGTTTTAAGTTAGAAAAAAAAAAATTCTCACCTTTAAACCTGCTCCATTTCCGCTGCTCCCGATTCCTGCTGATGACGTGTCAATCAGTGCTCATGTGACACTGCAGCCAATCACAGGCCTCAGAGTTCACATGCGATATAGATAGGAAGAGACCGCTGTGGTTTGTGAATAGCTGCTGGGTCACGTGAACAATGAATTTTACGGTCATTGGCCAGGAGTGGTGGCGGTGCAGGAACAGAGAGAGGAGAAAGGGAAGGGAGATTGAATAGATGACCTGCAAATCTAAAAAATATTTGGCTCCTTAAGGCCAGAATTCCCTGGTTCATTAGGGGAAAATTAACAGAAAATTCTGTTTTTCATCCATTTATTTTTCCCCCGTTTGCAAAAAATTTAGAATTATCCGCTAATTACCTTCAGCTTCATCCAGGTTGATTTTATGCTGCTTATTTCTGCCCATCCTCATAACAGCTTCATCTTTTCTCTGCAGTCGAGTATCTCTGCTGCTTCCTTTGCCATACTCTCCCTTCAGTCGGATAGATGAAGATTTAACAAGAGGCCGATCTTCCACCTAAGTCAATGTCATGAACAAGAGTATTTCATTAATTCAAACTACTACAACTTTATACAGGATTCCTTTGGCGTCTCTCAATTTCCTAGATTTAGATCCCTGACAAACATGAGAAAAGGATTTTCTGATGACTTCTCTTTAAAAAATATAAACAATACAGAAAATATCTAGAACGCAATGTAGACCAGCCCCAGACAAGGGTGCATTTACAATAGTGACAGTCCATGAAGCTAGTATGAGGCCCACAGAGAAATTGGGAGCCCCCAATATTGGCCTCTTCCCCCATTTTAGTGGGTGGTGGCAGCCTGTGTAGGGATCACTTCTCCACAAGGTGTGCAATGTTAGCAAACAAGGGTGTGCGGGATTAACCCAAGGATCTTAGCAAGGGAGATGTGAAAAGCCAACCAACACCACAAATGGTAAGGGTGCATCCCCACGGCAGTGGACAAATACCAGCCGGTTTGCCGGCCGGTATTTGTCCGGTTTTGCGGCCATCCCCACGGCCGCGGAGGGGACGGCTTTTCTCCGCGATGAGCGGAGAACAGCCCTCCCCCCTCCCATTGACATTCACATATTCCGTCCGAAAACCGGACGGAAGATGGTGCATGTTCTATGTTTTGCCGCCGGACCGCCGGCGACAAAACCGCCGGGCGGAACACCGGTGCAGTGGGGACTGCTGCACGGGTTTTCCATAGAGCACAATTGAGCTCATTTTCGGCCGCTTTTTCAGGCGGTCTGAAAAACCGCAAACCGGCTGAAAAACCAGCCGAAAACCCGTGCCGTGGGGACATGCCCTAAGGAAGGTGGTAGTGTCAACCAGCACCTTAGATGGTCCCATCCACTTTGTTTTATGGTGCCTGTGCAGTATTCCACTCTCTACAGCAGTAAGGCCCACTGGCCTGCTACGTCATTTTATGCAGCCCACAAAACCCTAGACACAGCGATCAGGGACAGACATGGACCTGCTCTCCTCTTTCCCCAGAGGACACAACCAGAGTTTGAAAGTGGAGATGGTGCCAGCGCAATGAGCAAGTGCCATCTTGAATTTGAAGCTCTAATGTGCACCTCCACACAGCACTGTTTAGCAACTCACAGGCGGTGGCATAGCTATGACAGCCCTACCCAAGCACCCTAGCCACCAAGCACGGTGCTAAAGAGTGGCTATTATACAACCTTAAAGAATATACAACCTTTACTGGCTGCGTGGCAGAACACAGCTCTCTGAGAGCAACCATAATGAGAGCAGACCTTGAAACAGAGATTCAAATCACTGCTAAATATAATCACTAAACATTTAGAGCGACATGTATGAACGGGGCTGCACCAGAATTCTGGCCTCAAAAAACTGTAGTAGAGCAGTTCTATAGATGTATGAACAGGCGCACTCCAAACTCTAGCGCGATAAGTGCCTCAGTACCGCGCCAAAGACACTTTTTAGCGAGCCAAAGTTGTGGTATTGGCTCTACACTGCCCTGTATGTATGACCTGCAGAAGAACAGCCAGACCAGGGTAAAGGTGGTGCCTGAGCCAGACTTGTGGTATTGGCTCTACATGCTGTTGTATGATCTGCAGAAGAACGCCTGCAGGGTAAAGGTGGTGCATGAGCCTGACTTGGGGTAATTGGCTTACACTGCCTGTATGTATGACTGCAGAAGACAGACAGGGTAAAGGTGGTGCCTGAGCCAGACTTTGGTATTGGCTCTACACTGCCCTGTATGTATGACCTGCAGAAGAACAGCCAGACCAGAGTAAAGGTGGTGCCTGAGCCAGACTTGTGGTATTGGCTCTACACTGCCCTGTATGTATACCTAGCAGAAGAACAGCCAGACCAGGGTAAAGGTGATGCCTGAGCCAGACTTGTGGTATTGGCTCTACACTGCCCTGTATGTATGACCTGCAGAGACAGCCAGACCAGGGTAAAGGTGGTGCCTGAGCCAGACTTGTGGTATTGGCTCTACACTGCCCTGTATGTTAGACGCTGCAGAAGAACAGCCAGACCAGGGTAAAGGTGATGCCTGAGCCAGACTTGTGGTATTGGCTCTACTACTGCCCTGTATGTATGACCTGCAGAAGAACAGCCAGACCAGGGTAAAGGTGATGCCTGAGCCAGACTTGTGGTATTGGCTCTACACTGCCCTGTATGTATGACCTGCAGAAGAACAGCCAACTCTGGGGTAAGGTGGTGCCTGAGCCAGATTGTGTTTTGGTTACACTGCCCTGTATTTTGGCCCTGCAGAAGAACACCCCGACCAGGGAAAAAGGTGGTGCCTGAGCCAGCTTGTGGTTTGGCCTACACTCTGTATGTATGACCTGCAGAAAAAACAGCCAGACCAGGGAAAAGGTGGTGCCTACCCAGACTTTGGTATTGGCTCTACACCCCCTGTATGTATGCCCTGCAGAAAACAGCCAGACCAGGGTAAAGGGTGGTGTGGCCAGATTGTGGTATTGGCTTACCCCCCCTGTATGCCCCTAGAAGGAAAAAGCCAGACCGGGGGTAAAGGTGGTTCTGAACTAGATTTTGGGGTTTTGCCTCTACACTGCCTTATGTTGACTGAGTGGAAAGGTTCATACAATCTGGCGCAGTCTACACTACCTTAACCCCTTAAGGACCAGGTGTTTTTTTTTGGCGACACGTTCGTTTTTCTCTCCTCGCCTTCTGAAAGCCATAACTTCTTTATTTTTCCACCTACGATAGACAAATGAGGGCTTTTATTTTGCGGGACAAGATGTACTTTCTAATGGTGTTATTCACTATACTATAAGAATATACTGGGAAACCGCAAAAAAAATTCCAAGTGGGACAAATTGTGAAAAAAAAAAGTATATTTTTGCCATGTTTGCGGGGGTTTTGCTTTTACGGCGTTCAAATCTTCGGTAAATATAATGTATTATCTGTATTCTTCAGGTTGTTACGCATCCGGCAATACCAATCATGTAGGGTTTCCGTTATGTTTTGATACCGTAAAAAAATTCCAAACATTTTCTATTTTTGAAATTTGCGCCACGGCGCCATTTTGTGCGACCAATAACTTTTTTTGTACTAACACCTACAGACGTCAGTGAGGGGACATTTTTTGCGAGCTGAAGTGTACTTTTTATCGCTAGCAGTTTGGAATGCATGCGACTTTTTTGATCCTTTTTATTCCATTTTTTGAGTGACGTAAAATGACCAAAAAACGCAATTTTGGCGTTTTGGAATTTTTTTTCTTCTACGGTGTTCAGCGTACGGGATAAATGATGTTATATTTTATAGATCGGACTTTTTCGGACGCGGCGATACCAAATATGTGTAACTTTTTTATTATTTTATTGTTTTTTTTTTGTAAAATGGGGAAAGGGGGGTGATTTGAACTTTTAATACTTTTTTTTTTTGTACTTTAAAACTTTATTTTTTTTTTTACTGTAACATTGAGCCCACCTGTGGTACTTGACCACTAAGTGGCGCGATTGTTAATACAACCTAATGCATTACATAGGCAATGCATTAGGGTGTACAAAGATGGCGGTTTCCCCACTTCCTGTCTGCGGACGGGGCAAACCGGCCAGGGTAAGTGACGGGAGCCTTCACAAGGCTCCCCACCACAATGCTCGGTGATCGGATCGGCGAAGCATAGCTGCGCTTATGCCGATCACCGCACCAATCGGTGCGCGGCACCGATCGGTGTTAATTCAGACGCCGCGGCCATCTTTGCCGCGGCGCCTTATCGGAAAAACCGCGCCCGCGGGCGGAGACACCCGCCGGCGCTGTTACTGCCGGGTGTTCGCGGCGATTTGCTGCTAACACCCGCCGGCTGTGCGGGGGGGGGAGGGTCGTGGAGCGATCCCCCTGCAAAGCCCCTTAGCGGCCCTGGGACGTACTCATACGCCCAAGGTCATTAAGGAGATTTAGATAAGGAGATTTAGAACTGGTCTATCAGCACCAGGATTCATACATGTCGCCGTTAGTTCCTGTTATGCATTTGCACCAAAAACATGGAGATCGACCTCAATGTATTGTAATTCATCTGCACTCCCACAATGCTTTGCATTCTGATAACTGGCAGAATTCTGAATTTAACATAAGATGTGAATAAAGAAGAAAACAAGATGTAACTTAAAAACAGTATAAAAGGTAAGAAAAGCAAAGTATATTTTCTGTAATTGTGGACATTATGTAGATTTATGCTGTGAAACCGAGTAAAACAAGTTTTTAAAATGAAAGCTAGCAAAAATGAGATCCCTTAAGCAACGCAAACAGAATACGGAGATCAATGGCATAATTACCACAGTGTTATTGTTCCTGGAGTTTGTCATCGCAGGAGTCGATTTCATTATTGGGTTCTTGGACTTGTCTGCAAAGAAATAACGATACAATCCATAACTTTAACTAAAACATAATTCACCGTCATAAAACATAAAGCAACCATTCACAGCGCAGGCCCACAAAAAGCAGGATTTATCCACCGCGCAGAGGTGTGGAAATGTGGTTTTAGAGCATGGGATTTTCACCGAAATGATTCCTGCATCAGGCTCCAGAATTGGAGAAAACCAAAACACAGCAGCCAATTTCATCAAATTTCTATAAATATTATGTTAAGCAACTGACAGAAAATAAAGAAGGTTCCAAATTTGTCAACCTCATTTGTTAGCACAAAAACGAAAAAAAAAAAAAAAATTAAATAAAAATACAAAATTTCCAGGGACTCACCCTTCGTCCTGGAGTTCTCCTTCTCTTCCAACACAACCCTCTGTCCATCCAAGGTGGAAATAGGGACACCCAGATCTAAAGGTTCTTGTTCACCGCTCTACAAGTTATAGCAAAATGAATCATTTATTTTGGCTTGATTTACATACATTAATATACATATATATATATATATATATATATATATATATATATATATATATATATATATATATATAGTATATGGGCAGTGTATATATATATATATATATATATATATATATATAGTATATATATATAATAGTTGTGTTTCTCCCAATATCATTAATGAAAAAAAAATAGATCAAGAAATTCAAAAAGTTCAAACCTACTAAAATATAACCTTTATTTTAATCTTACTAAAAATAAAAGATAATGGGAGGCATCAGAGCAAATCCATACAGGGTAGGGAGGAGGAATTTTGTTATAAAAGACCTGTCCCTCAATCCAGATCCCCTGCTCTGGTTTTTAGTGGAATAGAGTTTCCAATAAAGACCAGAATCGGGGAAGTAATCGACGGACAGATATATTTTAAAGGGCATGTGTCATCAAAAATGACTTATTGTTTATCTCACGTTTTTATGTTCAACGCATTTTTTAAGAATTTTTGGTTATTTTTTTTAAATTTTCCATATCAATTTAAAATTTTAATTTAATAATTCTTAAGTCCTGCAGTTTTCACTTGGCCACTAAGCCTAATAATAGTCTGACACTTCCTGTTCTGTAGAGAAAGATTCTTAGTTGTCTGCTCATTATCAGCACAATGAGGATCAAACTTAAAGGAGACACCAATGTGAATAGATAACACAGGATCCACCAGTCACAAGAGGAGATAGTCACAGTTCATCCTTTCACCTCCCTGCACAGTGACTTCTTCCCAGGTCACAGAGCATGACTAGAAAACTCTCCTATATAAGTGAATTGGACTGAGTAAGTCTTAAGTCTCCCATGTGCATGAAGCTGCTGTAAATCATCTCTCTGACTGCTGTTAAAACAGTGCAAACAAGGCCTAGTGGCTAAAGTGAAAACTGCAAGACTCAAGAATTATTAAAGAATATTGAAAGTGATATGAAAAATAAAAAAAAAAAATCCTAAAATATGTGTTTAACATAAAAACGTGAAATAAACAATGACTCATTTTTTGATGACACATTCCCTTTAAGGAAATTCCCCTTCCCTACTATACCATATATGGATTTGCTCTGATGCCTCCCATCAGCTTTTGTTTTTGGATTGCTATTTATCTTTGGGACCCTACATTTAAGATTTAAATTAAATTATATTTTAGTAGGTGAAACTTTCTGGATTTTTAATTTTTTTTTTTTATATTTACTATTTATATTTTTTCGAGGACGTTCTAGATCAATTTAAATCCACCATATAATGGATAATCTGTAGAATTGTTAATGTTAGGAAATATGAACTATACACGGATATTAAAAAAAAATGAATTGCTATAAAGTATACATTTTGGCAAGTTGTTTTTTCTATTTATTTTTGCCAAAATGAAGAATAATTCTTCATCAGAAAAACTTGCATTTAGAAAATGTATACTATTTTGCGAGAGGAAAAAAAAAAATTCTAAAAAAAATAATAAAAAATATATTGAAAAAGTTATTCATATATAAAAATGCAATAATAAAATCATGTAATAAACTTTCATACAATTACGACAATTGAATGCAGCACTTACAAGCCTCGCTACCATCTCGCTAAGATTCAGCCCATATTTTGCGACAACCGGACGCAGGACCTCCGTTACCGGCTTTGTTGGTTTGGCTTTCAGCCCCACTGATCTGTTAATTGGTACAAGATCCAAACTAAAAAGAAAGAGGAAAATGTAATGAAATGTAATGATATATACTAGTCCTGGATGCCACAACCCTTCACTACGTAAGTGTGCCTTAAGGCTATGTTCACACGGCTTAACTGCGGGGTGTAATTCCGCCCCGCAAATACACCGTGTGGCCGGGGGCGGGGCGGGAGATTGAGCGGGGGTCGGCACTTCGCCGGCCCATAGACAATCATTGCTAGCGGCGCTTATACGCCACTAGAAAGTGACCTGTCAATTAATCATCCTAGTCCGGGACGTATTCGCCCGCATGGGACGGAGACGTAATGCATAGTTCTCTATGAGAACTGTGCATTACCGTAGTTACTGGGACGGATTCAGCCCGTAATTGGCGCACTTCGGCGCGTAATTACGGACCGAATTACATCCCAGAATAAGCCGTGTGAACATGGCCTAAAAAGGACCTGTGACAACTTCTGATGTGTCAGTTTTAGTAGATTTTTGTGTTCCCTGTGATATACCAATCCTGGAGCCTCTTCTCTTATATCTCTATGTTGTGCTGTTCCTCTGTTATTCCTCCCAGAAATGTTTTACTGAATCTGTCACATGGGCATTACTATTCTAGTCTTCAAAGGGGGTGTGTCCCCGCACCCATTGACATTGTCCAATCAGAGGTGACAGAATCCATGTGTGCAGGGAAATGCCCCCAATTGGTAACACCCAGTTGACAAATTCAGTAATAAATTTCTAGGAGGAATAACAAGAGATACACAGATACATATAGATATATAGATCTATAGAAAAAAGAGCTCAACTCATGGGGAATACTAGTATTTACTAAGACATATGAGGAGACATCACAGTTCCTCTTCAACAATGGACGCCCCTTTATGGGCTATGTTCACACTACGGACTATCCGCTCTGCAAGAATCCCAGCTGGGCTTCGGAGTTCTACCACAGATGTTCCTTGGACAGTGTGGGTGTGCAGCAGATTTGCCCAAACAATAGCCCCAATTGGGAAATCTTCAGCATTTCCACCTAAAATTCGTGACATGCCATTTATTTCCGCGGTGAATTTTTTTCATTTCACGTGGATTGGACTGTGAAACCCCGATCTTTTCAATACAGAGAATGTGTTGAAACCTGCATAAAAAACATTATATGAAGTTACCCCCACTGACCCTATAGGTCAGCATTGGTTTTTCGGGTGATAAATTAATTTTTTTTAATCCATTTTTCTGCAATTCAACCTCAAACACTTTCTTATCAAAATGAGAAGGCATTCTGCTTCTAAACTTCCCGACTCATGAACAGAATTCCAGAGTGTCAGTTCAGTCTGACACACACGCAAACAGAACAGAGAGAAAAAGACAAAACACATATGGGCCTCTCAGGATTTGTAAAAAGCGGGATGACGGAAACAGTCGCCATCTACTATGGGATGACTTTAAAAATTTTCAAATTCAAAAATTTCATTTTCAAAATCATTTGAAGGAGCATAAACAATTTTAGATTTTTTTTTTTATATATATTTTTATTATGTGTTACCCTTCCCTATATAATCCTCCACCCACAGCACACTCTGAATGATACATTGTAGCCCGAATCCCTGGGAGATTGTTAGTCGGGAAGCTGAAGACCACAGACCTTCAGGATCTTGACTACACATTTATTATAAAACATGGTAAAGGAAACATTGCTGCCAGGAGGGTCCGAGTGGAAAAACGTCCCCGCAGCCCAGACTTACATTTGCTGGATTCATTTTGTTTCTCTTACCGAAATAAAGTCCGTTTTTCTATTCTTAGATCCCGGGACTCCAGAATGCTGCTGTCTTGGCTGAGAACGAGAGGCTTCATTATATGCGGAGACAAAATAAACAGAAAGGTCCAATAAATTACACAGGGAGGAGGGCAGGGGTGGGGGGCGCGTGCTCGCACCAAATACACTGCACGGGGAGAAGTGTGTAAACCCCACTAACAAGGACCAGAGACTATTAACCCCTTCCCTGCAGGACAAGCTGAAGCTGGTGAGGGACCACAACCTAGCAGCTCCAAAACTTCTAAGGCTACGTCTACACAGACAGGGTTACAGTCGGATTATTAAAGGGGTTGTCTCACAACAAGTCACTTTGCAATATATGTCCATTAACAGTGTTCTACCTATTCCTAGATATCCTCTCTTGTATGGGCTGCATCAGCTCCTCAGGTCGCTATAGCTACAGACCTGTTTGATCTATCCTGATAGGCTGCCAGCGCTGGTTGCTATAGCTACAGACCTGTTCGATCTTTCCTGATAGGCTGTCAGCGCTGGTTGCTATAGATACAGACCTGTTCGATCTTTCCTGATAGGCTGCCAGCTCTTGGTTGCTCTTAGATACAGACATGTTTCGATACTCTCTCCGATAGGCTGCCAGCGCTGGTTGCTATAGCTACAGACCTGTTTGATCTATCCTGATAGGCTGCCAGCACTGGTTGCTATAGCTACAGACCTGTTTACTCTCTCCTGATAGGCTACCAGCACTGGTTGCTATAGCTACAGACCTGTTTGATCTCTCCTGATAGGCTACCAGCACTGGTTGCTATAGCTACAGACCTGTTTGATCTCTCCTGATAGGCTGCCAGCACTATAGCTACAGACCTGGCTTTTACTGCAGCCTAGTAGAAGCCAGTACCCACGCCTCCGAATTCAAAATGAAACCAATAAACCGGACTGAGGTGAGATGAATCAATGTAGTGAGACAACCCCTTTAAGTGGATTCAGTATTTATAATCTGCAAAACTCTGATGGTAACTCATCCCCATAGACCTCATATAGGTTTCTGGTGACTATATAATTATGCTGCCAGTCATTTCTAAACTGCACTCTTACGTTTCATCCCCACGGCAACTGATTACCGTCTGATTCGGTTATTGAATCTGACCAGTATTTTACAAATCGGTTTTCGTTTTTTTGTGTGCGGATTTTGGAGTTGGATTTCAGACAGCCCATTAACATTGAACGGTGCTATAATCCGGTGTAATACCACAGATTATAGAACTTGTTCTATTACGCCAGATTATAGTACATCTAGTACATAGTATCAGTTTACGTTTTTTGGAGTCTGATTTCGGCCAGCCCATTAACATTGAAGTGTACTATAATCCGGCCTAATAGAACATGTTCTATAATCTGTTGTAAAAAATTTTTCCCAAGACCGGCGATTTTGAAATCCGACATTAGAAAATCCGAGCTATGTACAATACGGTTCGGATTTTCTATTGT
This sequence comes from Phyllomedusa bahiana, assembly GCA_025379985.1. Taxonomy (NCBI): domain Eukaryota; kingdom Metazoa; phylum Chordata; class Amphibia; order Anura; family Hylidae; genus Phyllomedusa; species Phyllomedusa bahiana. The sequence goes on from JAODAL010003627.1 coordinate 77,058, forward strand.
CTGATTTCAAAGTCGCCGGTCTTGAACAAAAACTTAGAACATGTTCTATAATCTGTTGTATTACGCCGGATTATAGTACAATTCAATGTTAATGGGTCGGTTGAAATCAGACCACAAAATCCGCACAAAAAACAACCAAATGTAAAATAGTGGGAGGATTCTATAACAGAATCAGATGGTATTTTGCAGTTGCCGTGTGGCCGAAAGTTAAAGGGCTTGTATCATTTCATTAAATGGTCTTCAGAATAAGGGGACAGTGAAAACAAGCAACTTTGCAATTGGATGTAATTAGCAAAGCTGTCTTGTATTCACAGTTTTTCTCATCGTCTGTTTCTGTTTACACTGATCTCCAGTGCTGGTGGGAACCCTCCTCCTTGCATTTCACTAGCTGAGAGCTCATTTACATTCTGTTCAGCCCCCAGTCGTATTCACGGAGCTTGCATTCCTGCCTCTCACTCAGAGTAAGGGACCGGCACATTTCACTCTACACAGCAAGAAGAAACAGAATAACACTGCATGGCTTCCAGAATCAGGAAACAGCACAATTGTGTGTCGATCCCTGCCTGACTCAGAGTTAGGGGCCGTAGAAATTTTTCTCTGCACACCCAGCAGAAACACACTGCAGCAGATTCTACAATCAGAAAACAGCACAGTTGTGTCTCGGTGCCTAACTCTCCTGCATAGAAGGGAGATCTGTGCCCTTCATAGAAAGCTGGATTCAACTGTAACACATCTCCAGCTGTGAGAGGAGACGAGTGCTCAGTCTAGATTGAATGCAGCCTGTGGTATGTATACAGCTCTTACAAAATAAGACTGCATAGGGAGAGACACAGTGACATGTGGACTCAGAGAGGGGGGAGGAGTCTCAGGAGCCAGCATGAACAGTGAAGGGGGGGGATGATGTCACCCAGCTGGGAGGGGAAGAAACACCCCTGCATTTCTAGAGTTGAGAAGCTGAGAGCAGTATGAATCAGCCGAACTAAGGAAGCGATACATCCCCTTTAAGAGTGCAGTTTAGAAATGACTGGCAGCATATTAATATAGTCACCAGAAGCATGTACTCCTCTTCTACAGCAAAATATAAACCTAACATTGTAATTCACTCCCTTTAAACTTAAAGATGTTTATACACTGAATGAATGTTGGCTGAACCCAGTGATTATGGCAGAACCGGACGACCATCTAATGTGTATGGAGGTGTCCTGACGAGGATCGGGTTTGCTGCTTATCATCACGCCTGATCCTTTCCTCTCATGGGAGCTGAGCCAGAGCTGCAGGCGTCAGTCAGAAGCCCATTACCAGCTCCGTATTAGAATGCATGCAGCTTGGGCAAGACGGAGCATTCAGCCATTAGCTAAAGCAGTATTTGTGGCCAGCCTTAGGTGCGTGCTCAGACTGGCCAAGCATTTATGTTTATTGCAAGAAGGAGAGAAGGATAAGCAGTTACTAGATCTGCCGCTGAGCAAAGCATAAGGTTAGGTCTCCACGGCAAAGCAAAACCATCGCATTCTCAACAGTTTTAGAAGTCTAAAACCACCGGAAATACGATCGCTCTGGCTGTACATATACAATAAGGCTGAATCCCCACTGCACAGGAAAAAAAAAAAGGCTTAAAGTCCACCGTTTTTTTTCCCGATGCACAACTGCGGGTTTTTGTCACTTTTGTGCAATAACCACGGTCAGTACTTGTTCTTTTGCCGTCGGCCCATACAATTGATTGTATTGGAAGATGACGAAAAAATCTCAAAAGTGCCGGCGTAATATACAACATGCTGTATAATACACCGGCGCCAGAAGAAGAGTAGAAAAAAAATCACCTGTGGAGACTACAGCTTGTTTTTTCTATTAATGTCTAGGGGGCTGCTAGAACGATTGCATTTTCAGCCGTTTTAGAATCCTAAAACTGCCGAAAATATGATTGTTTTGTTCTGCTGTGAAGACATAGCCTAATAGAAAAAACCACCTGAAGTCTCACTTCCTGCCGCCGGTGTATTATAGAACATGCTGTCTCTTTTAATCACTTTTACAAAAAAAAAAAAAAAGGTATTGGTCGAGTGCTTATGTTCAATTCCTCTTGTGTATTTGCCGATCAGAATACTGCAGACATCGTTCTTAATGACATTTCTGTGTATCTATTCCTCGCACCCCATATGGAGTCAGAGTGACGGTAGCAGCTGACCAGACCATTGTGTTCTATACTATTCCAAGTCTTGTGCCTTCATTGCACAACCTTCCAGGGTGGGCAAAAAACTCCATCCCCCCCCCTTTTCCTTTTTCGGTCCATTGCCAGTACTGCACGGGAAAGTGTTTTTTTCTCTTTGATTCAGCAAGGTATTTACTTTAAAACGTACTTGCTCGAGGGAGATGTGGCGAAAGGACCTATTAAATCTGAAAACGGCACGGTTAAAGGTGGCCATAGATGGCAGGGCAAAGTTGACTGAACCTGCTGATTTCGGTAGGACTGGTTATTTTGTGTGTTTAGGGGATGGATGACTCTAAACCTAATGAGTATATTCGCACTGTAGAGAATTCCCTTTCCCCCCCCATTGCAAACTCAGCATGAATACTGAAGGTGTATGGACAACGTTAGCCACTAGCTGGAAGATCACAAAACCCTTCCGTTACAGATTTGATGGTTATGCGCCGCAAACCAAGCCGCCCCGCCGCACGCAGAAAAAAACCTAGCCCGCCCGCCGCTAACCCCCCCAAAGCCCAGCCGCCCCCGCTAGAACCGCAGCCATACCACACACAAGAACAATCCGCCCCTACGCGCCGCAAAAACCCAAGCCGCACCCCCGCCGCAAACAACCATGCCGACCCCGGCGGGCCGCCGTCCCTCTAGCACCTTGCCCCGCCGTTCGCTTGCACAGGCTCGCCGCCAAAAATATAAAAAAAATAATAGAAACCCAATGCCATGCCCCGCCGTCCGGCATAAAATATATAATATACCCAAGCCGCCCCGCCCGCTCCGCAAACAACACGAGAGAAAAAACCCACCCAAGCCCCCCGCGCCGCCCCCCCCGCCCGAATCCGCCCCACCCAAGCGCCCAGGTCCGTACCCCCCCGTCAAAAACCCGCCCCCCCCACGCCCCCAAGCCGGCCACCCGCTTTCCCGCATAATAAAGTCCAAACCAAGCCCGACCCGCCGCAAACCTAACCCCCCGACACCCCCCACACCTCCAAAGCAGCCCCGTCCGCCCAAACCCCCAAGATCCGCCCCGCCGCCAAACATACCCCCACCCCACCTCCAAGCCGCCCGCGCATTGGGCCGCAAAGCAAAAACAATACACCCCCCGCACATACCCGCCCCCCCCTCCCAGGTCAATGCAGCCACCCCGCCGCCAATGAAGAAAAAATACCCCCAGCCCCCCCCCACCCCGCGTCCCCCAAGGCACCCCGCAGCAAACCAACCCCCCCAACGCACCCCGCCGCAAACCCAGAACAGCAACACCCGCCGCTCCCCCCCCTACAACAACACTCCCACGAACCAAGCCACCCCGCCCGCAAAACCAAGCAAGCCCACAAACCTCGCCACAAAAAAAAAAATCCCAAGACAACCACCCCCGCCACAAACCATACCAGCTGATTCACTATGCCACCCCGCCACACACAAACCAAACCACTGCAACTTCTCCAACAACTTAGTAGAATGCCTAGAGTAAACCTCAATGGTTATGTTCGGAAAAGACCCACGTTTCCTTGCCCAGGAGGAACAAGAATGTTCCTTATGGTTGGAACAAATTGTGAATAGTGTTTGCTTTCCGTTCTTTTTGCTTATACATTCAAGGTTTGGAGTTTCATTCATTTTGCCAGTTTATGGTAATTTGCTGACCAGTAGAGGTCCTGGAAGTCAGATATTTTATAGGTACCTCCATACAAATACTTATCAGAACCCCTAAATGTTGGTTTAAAGGAATTGTCCAGTACTAAACCATAACATTCAATTATCTGCTCAGGTCAAACTCGATGGTCGGATTTATTCGGAAGTGAAATACCTTGTTGCCTCCGACTAAGAACAGGTCTACTGCAGCAATGTTAAATCCATGCTTCTCGCAGAGGCTACTTAGGATTTCTTTAATGGAAAGGATAGCCATTTCACGACAATGGCAAAGGAGGATGCCGCATCTGGCGATGGTTGATGTGCTAGCGTGCTGCTTAGGGGGTTTCTCTTCCAGAATCGAAGGACACTGCTTGACGATGTTACAAACTGTGGACGTGAGAAAAGTGCAACAGGTGAACCCCGGATTCAGACAACGCGGCTCCTTTACTACCGCCGGTGAGGTTACCTATGCAGCATGCCACATGCAAATCTGTGTGATGGTGTCATTCTTGTGTAACAATTTTTTTTTTTTTTTTTTTTTTTAAATAAAAACAATGTTATAAAAAAATGGCAACAAATATTAAAAAAAAAAAAAAAAAAAAAAGTATTTTATCCTGCTTCATTATTAACAACATTTTATAGCCATTTGGGGTTAGAGAAAACTAGGAACAAACCAGAACATTTCTTCACCGTAGAATTTGCCCCTTCCCCCTTAGATATTTGTGTCCCTTTTCCCCCCCTCGTCCCAAAAATATCATGGTCAGGCTGCTACTGGTGGCTTTGCTATGCAAATGAGGGATAGTATTATAAAAGTGGGTAACAGAGGTAATATTATAAACTGAAGGGAAACCAAATATCCCGATTTTAACAAATGCCAATGATGACAGCAGCAGGACAAGAGTGAGCTGATCTTGTGGGAGGCAGTGACCGTTCACTCAGGAGACCGTCATATGTCATCCCGTCCTTAGAAACACAATCACTTGAATGAACAAGTCATTGCCTCTTACCAGATCAGCCTCCTCTTCTGCTGCTGCTGCTATCATTACTATTTTCTCCAGGAGAAGAGTGTATTGATCTTGTGGGATACAGTGACCGTTTCTTCTTCAGCTGACTGTTACATGCCCATAAACCCAATTGCAATGTTTTGTGAAAAAGAAACAGGTCATTTTTTTTTTTTTTGGGGGGCCATCTTACAAGGTCAGCACACTGTTATTCTGCTGCAGTCATCATTACTATGTTGTCCTCCAGGAACCAGATATCATTGTAAAGCATTATCAGAGAATGCCAATTATGGCTGCAGCAGGAAGAGATGTATCGACAGTCTGCTAAATCTTCGCCAGCATGAAAGGACATTAAATGTTTTCACTTAGGGCGAGAGTGTTAGCAATACAAGACATGTGATATGGCAATGACCATTTACTCAGCCGGACTGTCACGGTCATATGCTATCCTGTCCTCAGAAACACAATTTTTTGAATGAACCGGTCACTGCCGCTCACAAGATCAGCACACTATTCTCCTACTGCAGCCATCATCATTAACATGTTATGATTAATTACAACATATTTTATTTCCAACCCGTTTCCATTCCGGGTAGGACAGGGTCATCTGTAAACAAATCATGAAAATTTGCGAATATGGTTTTCAGCCACAGAGAGGAGGGAGTCGTGCCTGGATCTTGTGAAACGTCAGTTAACATTCACATCTGTTTTGACTGTCGCGCTCATATCCCATCCTGTCCTCACAAACACGAGTGCCTTAGTAAACAGGCCATTACAAGTCACTGCCTCCACAAGAGCAGCACACTCTACTCCTGCTGCTGTCACTTCCATTTTTTCCTGCAGGGACAGAACAGAACATCCTGTAGCAAATCAGAAGATGGAAATGATGGATGCAGCAAGAGGAGAGTGTGCTGATCTTGTGAAAGGCAGTAACCTGTTCACTTAGGCGACTGTGAGGACTAGAAGACATGTGACTGACAGTCGCTGGAGTTACAGTTCTCTGCCTTTTTCCAAGATCAGCATACTCCTTTCCTGCTAGTACCACCAGATTTGTCTTTTAATTGGCTGTGGGGTGCTTTATCCCCACCCGCTTTGTCACGGTCATGAGCCAAGTTGACGATCTCCTGCAGACACAGAAAATCCTGTGACCAATTAGCTCATCAGTATGACAGTGACAAATTGTGGTTAAAACATCCATAGTCAATCATAAAACGATAACAGCAGGAGAGGAGTATGTTGATCTTGTGACGGCAGTGACTTGTAAAATATTCTTTATTACTATGTAAAAGTGGAAAACCGAAAAGGTAATGTAAAGAGTAATACTGTTACTCCAAAATTGTGTCAAGAATCTTGATTCAGTTTTGGATTTTTCTAAACAATTTTTATAGAAGAAAAAAAATGTACAAAATTATTTGTAGAATAAAACCCTTAGACAAAAATGAATAGGACTGAATAGAATAAAACCTGCAATGTCCATTTCAAATGTTGACATAAGCCAAAACGAAATGGCTCAATCCACAAGTAATTTGCAGCGTACGGCTGGTACCTATTGCAGGAAGGCGCTGGGAATATTTTATCAAGCCACCTTAACGAAACTGGTATAGGGTTGGCGATTCAATTCGTCACAAGTTCTTTCAGCTATGAAAAGTTTACACTTTTTTCCTGAGGGGAACTAAGTACACCGTAGTTTGCTTTGAAGTTTAAAAAATGTGCTAAATCGGTAACGCAGAAGGTTAGAAGGGAGGAGAAAGGCAGAGCCTGTTTTCTGGTTCAAGGGCGACCGATAAGAATTTCTGCCTTGTAAAACAATTACAACTTTAATGTGATCCTTACCTCCAGCACATTGCCATTACTGCCACAATGAATCAACTCGAGACTGGCTGAAGAGGATACAGACCCTTGCGACTCTCGCCTCCTGCAGGGAGCCCCGTTGAGAATGGAGGATTCTGCCAGGAAAAATGTTAAAACGAAAAAAATAAGTGAGCTGATCGGTAACAGGAAAAGTTTTTCCCACAGCTGTTTTTTGTGCGCGGTGGTTTCTCACGATCGCCAATAACCCCATGTAGATAATCGGATATTGTTTTAGGACTCCCTTTCAGATTTGTGCCCTGTGTTTTTGTCACTGGGTGAAGTATAACCCCCTTCACGCATTTGGGCGTTACTGTACATCCAAATGATGTGAAGGGTGTATAAAACGCGCTCACGCACTGAGCAGACGCCCATTACATGGGCCAGGCGGGCTGCTCCCAGATAGGTGTAGGGTTCATTTTTACCTCCGGCAATCATTGCTAACAGCAAGCAAACGAGCCGGTGATTATGGTGTCTAAATGAATGTGGAAACGGTGTGAGTTGGGGTGAGGGGGGGGGTGGGGTGCGGCCGCGCTGCGGGGCCCAGCGGCGCCGAGGGGGGGGGGGGCAGGAACGAGGGGGAGGGCAGTGGGGTGGGACACATCCTACCCCCAATCTGCCCCCCCCCTTCAACGCAATTGTGGAGGGTGACAAATTGTTTGACCCTTCCCTATGGTGCCAAGAAAGCAGCAGGCTTCCGTAGCTGCCATTGCATGTACACCCTTATTTACACCTTTGTGTTAAGGTAGGTTAGTGGGTGGTTTTAAAACATAATGAATGAAAAGCCTATATTCAGCAGTACAATATTTCTGCTGCATAAAAGGACAAGTACCCAAGAGGGACTAAGCATTAAATAAAAAAAAATATATATATTAAAAAAAGATTCAAATCACCTCCCTTTTGCCATTTTAAGATTAAAAAAATCAAATTAAAAGTTGCACATAACTGGCATCATCACATTCGTTAAAGGTTTGTTCCAGTCCCTAACATTGCTCGTTTGTCTGTCAGGGTAAATAAAAGCGAAGACAAATACTTCCCTCCCGGACGTTCCTGTTCACTGCCAGGAATTAAGCAGTGAAAGTCCATCGTTCACGTGACAGGTGCAGTCAATCACAGGCCACAACGTCATATGCAAAGTAGGCTGTAATTGGCGCCACTTCGTCAAGTGTGATGTAGACCGTATTTTCGTCCCACTGCCTTTAACCGGATGCACAGACCGGGTATAAGCCATAGGACTGAACAGGGGTGCGTCTGGGCTGTGGGAGGTTAGTTTGTTGGTCTTTTCTTCTTTTTTTTTTAACCAATAGGGTATGTTCACACAGGCTTATTGCGGCGAGCATAGTACGCGCCCAAATACGCCAGTGTGTTTTGGAAACACGCGAATGCCGCTGAATCGCTTTTTTTCAAGAGGAAGTCGATGCGCGTAATTTTTCCAAATTGGACATGCTATACGGTCAGCGGTGTTTGGTGGTGATTGTGGTCCTGGGTAAGCGCCGCCCAACAATTGGACATGTTACAATTCTTCTTCCCTTCGGGTACATTACTGTAACCAATCGTATTATACGCCCAGGGAGACAACAGATACTAAATCACCGCAAATACACCTCCCCGTGTGGTGTTGGAGGGATGGGTGGAAGTAACAGGTTTCAAAAAAACACACACATTTTACCCAACACTTGGGGGGTAGGCGTTTTTAGGGGTTGCGTGTTGTTTTGGGTTTGTTTAAACATGCCACATAGCTGTTAATTTTGGCAGCTCAATTCTTTATTTTGCGCATTTACATTCAAGAGTTATTAATGTTTTTTATGCTGCTTGTAGTCAGTAAAATATCACGTAGTTTTAAACACGCCACATAGCTGTTAATTTTTGGATCTCATTTCTTTTGTGCAATTTATATCCAAGGGTTAAATAAAGCGTTTTTCTGATGTTTTAGTACAGTTAAATACATGTGTTTTAACACGCCACCATAGCTGTTAATTTTTGGCATGCTCCTTTCTTTGTGAATTTATATCCAAAGGTTAATTAAGCGTTTTTCTTGCTGTTGGAGTCAGTAAAAGAAACACGGTGTTTTTCATTGACAAAGAAGAAATTTATGCCTGTAGAATAATTCATTTTCGAAGTTAATTAAGCGTTTTTCTGCTGTTGTAGTCAGTAAAATACCAGTCAGTTTTAACACGCACATAGCTGTTAATTTTTGGCAGCTCATTCTTTTGGCAATTTATATTACAAGGGTTAATTAAGTGTGTTTCTGCTGTTGTAGTCAGTAAAAAGAAACGGTGTTTTTTCAACGCACAAGAAGAAATTTTGCCTGTAGCTAAATTCATATCCGAAAAGTTAATTAACCGTTTTTCTGCTGTTGATAGTCAGTAAAATACACATTGTTTAACATGCCACATAGCTGTTAAATTTTTGGCAGCTCATTTCTTTTGCGCAATTTATATCCATAGGGTTAATTTAAATGTGCTTTGCTGTTGTAGTCAGTAAAGAAAGGTTTTTTTTTAATTGTCAAAGAAGAAATGTTGCATGTTAGCTATAATTCACATTCCGAAGGTTAATTAAGACTAGTTTGTGCTTTTTTATAGCAGTAAAATAACATGTTTTTAAAAGGCACATATAAAGTATAATTTTTCCTGGCCATTTGTGGAGCGCAATTTATATCCAAGGGTTACCCACAGCTTGTTAGTGGGTTCATTTGGAGTCAAATATAAGGGTGAGTATTTATCATATACAGTTATCTTCATTAAATAGAGTCTGTACATTTTGAACAAACAGTATGTCAGACAGAGAGGTGGCAGGATCTTCCACATGCGAGTGGCTGTGGCACAAACATTCCTGGAGCGAGCCGTAGGGGGCAGCAGGGCACAGTTCACAGACACGTAAAGGGAAGTCGCAGCTTCGGTGTCTCGGTGAGGCATACACTGCCTGGGTGGTCATGTAGCGCTGTGTCGGTTGATCAGGCAAACCCAAGGGTTCTTGATTGGTTGAGTAGGTCATCTCTTACTTCATCCCAGCATGACATCTGAACCCTAGCCAACAGTTGGTGGGTTCGTCAGATCAACTCTTAGTTGACATGGCCCGGGAAAACAGGGTCTAAGCACCCCTCACCGTCTTTCAACCTGCCTCTGTCCCGATCAGGTCCTCAGCAGAGAACTAGTATGTGGTCTGGGTCGGCCACTATACAGCGAGGACGAAACAATTTGAGGAGAGGCAGCAGACTACTTGGCAACGAAGAGGTGGGGCAAAACATCCCCTGTTCTTGCATATTTTGTGTGGAGAGTGCATGGCGTGGTTTTTGGCTGTAGCGGATCAGCCCCTGATTACCACAGACATGAGGAGGACGCAGTGACGATCAACACACTCATGAAGTATAATCGTGGTGGTTTGAATCCATTTTCTGGTTACACCTGTTTGTTCAATTGCAGGGTATGGGAATTTGAATAAAGGAAGCACCATAACTACAAGGAATTTTTTAGGTGCTTATTTTGCATTCTGTGCCATTGTTGATTGAATATCAGTACAAAACTGGAATGCGGACAGAAAGAAAAAGAAGCAAAAGCAAATGCTGCAAAACTGGCTTTGTATGAAATTCTTAAGTATTGAAGAATTGTGGAATCGTATGTCCAATTACAGAAACCAAAAAAACACAAGTCCTTCTGAGGGCCTCCCCTGTTACCAGTGGAACCCAAATTACATCCACACAGATTTCATGTGGTTAAGAATCAAGGTTGGGAAAAACTGTTAATTTGTTCATTAACAGATAACAAGGTGATAAGGCAAAGGTTGCATGAACTATTATCCAGCTGTCCAGATTTATGAAAGCTGTGGAAAATTATTTAGCTGCATTTGTAATGGAAAAGGCTCCTCACACAACGCCTCCAAAGATATAAAATATATAATACTAATAATAATTTTTAGAGCCTATAGAGAAATACGTTTCCTTCAGCCTCGTCTTTCATATCGTGTACGGAACCTCTTGCTCCTCCCTTGACCACGATCCTTGCTGGCTGTCCTGACCTTACACTTGTCCCCGATCTCGAGTTTGCCTTATGATTTTGTACCTCGCTACACCTTGGCTGCCACCGCAAGCAAGTCATGTCAGGGGTAAAACCTGGTAGGACTCCAGCTGCAGCAAGTACCATCCCACTTTACGGCGGGCTTCTGGTGTAAAAACTGGGAATCACTTAGACCCCGCTCCCTGGAGTGTTCTATTGCCATCGCTTGCGGTGGTCAGTGGTCCACTACTGCTGTCCGAGACAACATGAAGCACTGGAATGGTCGTTATTCATCCCATAGTCTGGTGACTGACAAAATAACGTATGTCACATGAAAGGGCCTGGGGCAAAAACAGCAGGTGTCACGCATGAGCTGGCCACGGCCAACATTGAAATTGCGGGGGTGTTCTCCTGTCCGCTTGGATCATCAATATATCATTCAATTTCCTTTCTTCTGTTCATAGAGTCGTTCCAACATATTGAAGGCTGGAATTCCAATGTTGGAAATGTCAAATATCAGCCTATGTTGGTGGAGGCCGGTCTGTCGCTGCAGCTTAAGGAGGGTGTGCTTGGTTCTAATTTTCAGTTGTTGTGGAGAAAGCCACAAATCGATGACAACTTGCATGACCCAGAGCATTATCCCCGTCGTGTGACTTTGTTCTCCAGAGGAATACTCCTGTTCACAAATGGATCATCAATAATCGTTAATTGGCCTTTCTTGTTCATCAATTACCCCTGTTCATAAATTTATCCTGTTAATATATTTAACTCCTGTTCAATCATTTTACCCTGTTCAATAATTTTACACGTTAATACTATTTATTCCTCGTTCATTCAATTTCCCATTGTTATTATTTTTATTCCTGTTCATCAATTTCCCTTGTTCATCAGTTTCTGTCTGCACCGTGTACTCCCGACCTTTCTGCCTACGTTACCTGGGACACTTGAAAATCTCAGCCGCCTGCCCTGACCTATTGGCCTGAACTTTGACACGAGTTTCGTTATGATTCGGTACCTGGCTACGCCTCGGCTGCCCACCGCAAGCTAGTCTCGCCAGGACTAGCGACCTGATAGCACTCCTGCCGCAGGAAAGTCCATCCTGACCTTGCGGCGGGCTCTGGTGAAAAAATGGAACACTTAGGACCCGCTCCCTGGCGTGTTATTGCATCGCTTGCGGTGGTCAGTGGATCCACTACCGCCTGTCCGAGACAAACATGAAGCACTGGAATGACGTTTTTCTTCCTCTTATTCTGGTGGACTGCAAATAACGCATGTCCTCATGGAAAGGACCTGGGCAAACAGCAGGTGTCACGCATGAGCTGCAACTGGCCACATTGAAATTGCGCCAGGAGGTGTTCTCCTGTCCGCTTCGGATCTTTGAAATAAATTCATTAATTTCCTTTCTCTGTTCATGAGTCGTTCCAACATATTGAGGCTGGAATTCCAATGTTTGGAAATGTCACATATCAGCATATGTGGTGGAGGCTGGTCTGCGCTGAAGCTTAAGGAGGGTGTGCTTGGTTCTAATATTCAGTTGTGTGGAGAAAGCCCCACAAATCGATGACAAACTTGCATGGACCCGAGCTTTTCCTCCCGTGTGTGACTCGTTCTCCCCAGTGGAATACTCCTGTCAATGGATCATCAAAAAATCGATAATGGCCTTTTCTGTTCATCAATTTACCCCTGTTCATAAATTGACCATGTTAATATATTTAATTCTGTTCATCAATTTACCCTCGTTCAATATTTCCCCTTGTTAATATTTTTATTCTGTTCATCAAATTTCCCTTGTTAATATTTTTATTCTGGTCATCAATTTCCCCTGTTCATCTTTCTGTCTGCCCGTGTACCCGATCTTTCTGCTACAGTTAACCTGACCTTGGAATCTCCGCCGCACTGCCCTGAAATGTTGGCCTGACTTTGACTACGATGTTTGTCTTATGATTCGGTACCTGGATACGCCTCGGCTGCCACCGCAACGCTAGTCGCAACCAGGGATAGCGACCTGGTAGGACTCCTGCGCAGACAGTCCATCCTGCCTTGCGGCGGGCTCTGGTGAAAACCGGGACTTCCTTTAGGACCCTGCTCCCTGCGTGGCCGCTGCGACCACTTGACGGAGGGCCAGAGGGAGCACTACCCATGTCATTACAATGGCAGAAGTGGAATGCCAAGTTTCCAGGCAGTTCTTTGAAATGGTGCAGAGTCCACACTTGAAATGGGAGGGACTGCGTAACACACTATCTTGTGAAAGGAGCCACGGTCAGCTTTCTGCTCTCTTAGGGATGGCTAGAACGAATACTGCGGTTCTTGGCAATATCTCGGTGAACCGACTGCTGGCACCATGGAGTGCCAAGGAGCAGGGATTATCTGGACCGGTTGCATGATGGAAAATACATGGGATTGTCTTCGGCAGAGGTGGTGAAGCCTTGACTGCCTTAAATGGGGAGGCGTGCAATTGGTGCTGATGCTGTTGGGACAGGATGGACCACTACATTGAAACCACGTATTGATGGGACACTGACATAATATTGTTGCAGGGCCGTTGGTGCCAACGTTAGGTCCATGGTCATGTTTACTTTCTGGCCACAGATTCGACATCTAGCCATGTTCCTCCTCTGGTGTATTGAGCAAAAAAACTTGCCACACCGCCAGAGTAGGTGATTTTACCACCAAAGCGCTGCATGGGACTGACTGTTTCACGCGCTGACCCGGTGAGCCCCTGTGCCACTAATTTCTGGGACCTGCAAAGTGGGTGGTCTAAATCATGGCTGTTTGGCTCCGATCCTTGCACTGCTGCCACCCTTCTGACTCCCGACCACACTACCGACTTAAGGGCTGCGCCACTGCCTGACACGCAGCTGCCGCTTCTCTTCTCCCAATGATAATGTTGAATCCCCTCTGTTCACTGTTGGTTGGGTCAGCTCATAGCATCCACAATGACTTTCAAAACCACCGTATGCTGGTGACACCCACTTTACATCTCCGGCCCAGACATTAACTCTCTACTGTCCAGATCCCAGGATTGTCTGTCGTCCAAATCCTCTTCTCTCCTCCTGTCCTCCTAAAACTTAATGTAGAGAAAATGGAATGCTTCCAGGGCCGGGTACAATGGGTAGTCGAGGGTAGGCGACCGCGTAGGGCGCCACTTCATCCCAGGGAGAAGCCCATGGAGTGGGCTGAATATTTCATTTGGGGGGCACTTAATGCCTTGTTTAACTAGGGCACCAGAATACCTTGTCCCAGTCTTGCTTGCTTCACCCGGCTCCCAAGTGTGATCGGCTACATCGATTAGTGTCTGCCTGTCACCGCCATCCTCCTCAACTGTGTCGCTGTACAAAGCCTGACCGCTCGCAACATAACCCCCAATGGCATACTCTCCTCATCACTATTTACTGCTTCTGCAGAAGCAGCGGGGATGTCTTCCCCCACCTCTTTGGCTGCCCAATGTCCTCCTATATTTTGTCACTCACAGTATTGTGGAACAGAGGCCACAGCACATAGTTAGTTCTCTGGCTGTGGGAAGCGAACAGGACAGAGGTGGGTTGAGGACAGGTGAGAGCCCCTCACCTGCTCCCGGGCCATGCCAACACTGGTCGTTGTGTGTGTCAACCATGACTCGTGGCTGGGTTGTCAGATGTCCTGGAGAAAGTGTATGACCTAGTGTGTGGTCAACACATGGCCGGTAGATGACACCGGATGCTGTGGCCTCGCAGGGTGACTCCTGCTGTGAGGTCCCCTGTGTTCTTTGACGCTATCGTAGTATCTTATTCCTCAGCTCGTTTCTTTCCAGCTGGCGCTGGCGTTACCTTGTCAGGCTGCATTCTCACTTCAGTTTTTTGGTCAGTTTTGCCCCCGTAAGTGCCAAGGGAATTGAAGGGTGAAGCGATTTTAATAGCGGCGGCAGTCATATGCGTGTCATACTAAAAACACAACTATTTGTATGAAGGACAATAAAACAGCTCCCTCTGCATATCTTAACATGGCACAATACGTTTCAGCACCTGCAAGGCTCTGTGCAGCCTGGGAAAAAGCTTGTTTGTTCAAAGCGATTCATCCCGAAGTAATTCGGAACGAGACGGATTTTGTCGGAAAATTCGGCGAAGTCGGCGAACTGAATTTTTGAGAAATTCGCCCATCTCTAGTTGCCAGAGAACAGGTCCATTAGAAGATTATTTCATATGCTGGTGAGCCAGTCTGATTCTGCAGTCAAAGTATTCCACTAGTGGAGCTAGCAAGAATACTCTATTACAGCAGTTCTAGTCCTTGACATGGTAAATCGTGTCTAACTGAAAGGGGTTCTAGCCACCGTGACAAAAGGAGTAAAAATGCTCATCTTTCCATTTGCTCTCAGTAAACAGACTGAGAGAAAACATGTTGTAAACCTTCTGCTGTCTTCTATTAATAAGAAACAAATTAATAAGGAGTGCTGATACCAAGATAGAACAACAACAACAACAAAATTAACTATACCCTAATTATAGAAAAAAGACAGGGACCGCAAAATCCACATGCCTTGCACTGATCTACTACTGCTGAGTAAAAATGTACAAAAATGATCGTTTTTTTTATTGCAATTTGATCAAAGTGCATAATCTCACTTGCCACTTTATGATGACCTATTTTAAGTGAGTGCTGGTACTTATAGGTGTAGCACTGCATGGCGACATCCACCGCTGCATTGGCAATACCGGCATGGAGATTGATCCATTGAACCAACAACAACCCTGCTGTCAGGCATGCCCCAACCCACCTATGGCTCTGGGTCACACCACCTGACAGATAATTCCTCACAGTAACAATGCCTACCACACAGCACCACAGTCAAAACGAAAGAATCACAAATGCTTACCCTTGCATGTGCTCCCAGCAAATAGACTAAATGTAATATATAGTAGCTATTATGCCATCCCCTGCTCATGAATAAACACCTGGGCCACATAGGAGAAGTACTAATACCAAGGAAAAACAATGAGAGCAATAGATTTAGGCTAGGTTCACATCACGTTTCTGGCTTCCGTATGACATAAATGCCAAGACATACACATTAAATGGATACCTGTGATGGATGCCAAATAGTGACATCTGTTACACACAGGGTCCTTTTGTAAGAAGTGTATATGGTTAACATATACATTTTTTAAATGATGCCTTTGTATAGAATAGCGTAGCCTCCTGCCCTATTCTATACTTTTTTGTGGTATATAGGTTTATACCGGCCAAGCATAGACTTAAAGGGGTTTAACCACAAATGCATTTCATGCCTGATGTGTCCTGCTTCTGCTTTCAGTGTGTCTAAAAAAAGGGGACCATGTATGGTTTGTTTCAACTGCATATCATGTGACCCAGCAGACTTGACATCACCATGCCTTTCCCTACAGTGTCCTCACTCTAGTCAAACAAGGTCTGATTACACTATGTAACACAATTTTTGTTCCTTGCTAATGAGTGTTGTTCCATGATTGGTTATAACTGGCAAATAATGAAAATTGCTTTTATTCCCCCCAAACTTTTACTATCAGGACAAACTTTTACTATCAGGACAATGACAAAACAAAAGTATAAACACTGTCAGAGATTTGAGTCATTAACCAATTAGCGCATGACTTTTTTCAAAATAACGATGACGTTCTGTGTCCTGTAAATGGGATGCTATGCATTAATAGTTTAACTACCATTTGTCATGAATGAGTTTATTCTTATAAGATTGGTACAGAGGAGAAAATTCAATCCATGAAGTTTGCGATACCAAGAATTTGGAGGAAACCAATAGACCACTCCAGCAACTGCTACTTCTGTATGGTGAACCCGTCAAAGCGCTGAACTGGCAAGAATGCGCCTCCTGTTACCCATCCTAACATCCCGTCATCAATATCACCGGTAATCCACAGCACATAATTCCTTATACCTACTCCTCCAGTAAAAGACCTGCTGTCACAAGTTAGCAGAAACTCAGAGAGTGAAGAAAATGTTCCTCATCTAGATTTCTAAGGTGAAGAAGAGGAACGAAAACCATACTACCCCAACCAAAAAGACCTGAAGTACTTGATCAGAGATATTGGTCATACCAAATCAAATGCCAAACTTTTGACTTTTAGGCCAAGGAATGGAACTTGTTGGATGAAAGCTTTTAAGCTTAAGGTCAGAGGAAGCGTCACCATCTTTTTTCCAGTTCTTCACCATCAAGATGGACTTTGCTTCTGCCACAATGGACAGGTTGTTCGTGCCTTTGGAATAGAATGAAACCCGAAAAAAGTGGTGCCTCTTCAAAGACGTATGCAGGAGCCTTAAAGGGTGCTGCTCCTAAAGGTAAAAGTACCCCTCTTTCCCCCGATCATCGGTGCACTCAAAGGGAGTCGTAGGTAGACCTTGTTGATGCATTGAAAATATGCAAGTTCAGCTGGAAAGGGATCGGAGACTTAAAATGGTCTTTCTTTTAGTCTCCAAAGGGAGTTTTTCAAAGATTTTCCGTCCTTCGCCCTTTTGGGTTTTCGTGACACCAAAGACATACAAAGGGAATGGCTCAGCAGACTATTTCCTGCAGGAAGTAACAACGTCAAATGGGAGCCATGGGTTGACTGCCAAAAGGCTGATGCCTTTAAATGCACATCAAAATACCTTAGGAGCCCAAATTTAAAAACTCAGACAGTCACCAAACCTTTAGTTTTTCAAGCTTCTTTCCTAAATGTCTGAGGTAAAATCAAAGCTGGGTATTTGTTGGGTCACAGATAAAGAAGATCTTGGGAAAGCAGTGCATTTCCCGTGCTCACCAGGAAAGAGTAGGGCCTGGAACAGTTTGTCACGTAGTTTGGGCCTTCTTGGTAGCAAAAAAAAGCCAAAAACTTGTGAGTGGTTAATGTCAATATTTACATAGTTGTCGGTGAGAAAAGACTCCCTCCCTCCGTAAGCCATTTTCTAAAGTGTTGAAAAGTGTTAAAACTTGGTGCAGAAGTATTGCAAATGGGTTTGGGGAATGTCCCCAGTCCATTGCTTGGGCATCTTGTAAATTCCGGAGAACATGGGAGATATTCGGGGGAGAAGGGAGCACTTCAACCAGGTTTTAAAGGGTTTTTTAATGTTGTACCCCGGACAGTACAATTGAACATGTGGGAGATTTTCTTTTTGGGGGTTTTATTCGTGAAAGGATTTACAAAAATTAAATTAATCCGAAAACCCTCATTTTGACTATAAATGTTTAAAAAATGAGCAGTTTGTTTTTTTCTTGATTTTGGGGAAAAAAATTTTAAAATGAAAATTTTGGGTTTTTTCCAATGCATAATGGGTCATTAAAAAAAGGGTTCTGCCCCAATTGTTTGCAAAGTTTTTGGAACAAATGTTTTTTTCTATTTTTTTTTGACACAAAGCAGTCAGGAAAGGACACTTTTTAAAGCCGGGGAAACAAAAAAAAATTTAAAAAATTTGTTCCCTTGTGTTATGAAAATTTGTGGTAACAAAAATTTGGTGGCTGAGGGGTTTAAAACACTTTGCCTTACAACACAGGGGTCCTGGGTTCAAATCCCGGGAAAAAAACCCACAGGGATTTTTTTTTTCCTCGATTAACATATTGATTGTTTTTCCCTTTTTTTCCCTTTTAAATTTATTTGCACTGTTTAAATAATTACAAAGAAGAACAGGGGGAACGGAGGGGAATGACGGGAATTTGGGGTTCAACATTTGCAAAGCAGTTTGTGATTAAAATCGGGGAAAGGGGGACGTAGCTTGGGGGAAAACCTTGGGTTGGGGCTTGTTGTTTGCCGGGGAGGGAGGGCTCTTGTCAGGGTTTTAAAACCCCCTGGGAGTGGTGTCCCACCATAGATCATAGAGGCAGCTAAAACAAAAATGGTGCAAAATTTTTTAAAAATGGATGAAGGGGGTTAAAAATTTTTTTATTTAATTTACAAGCTTTACACGTCAATTTTACTCTGTGGTAAATCTCCTTTAAACAGAACACTTTTAGTCTCTGTTGTGCAATTTGTTTCCCAGGGAAATGTAGTTGAAATATACCTCGGGAATTTCCGGAGTAAAAAGCTATAGAGACATCATAGATGTGGTTTGTACCAAGCCTTCCATAGCTATATTTAAATGATAGAAAAAAAAGGACTTGGACTGAAAACCCCAGATGCCGGGCCCGTTAAAATGTTGTGGGCAAAAAATTTTAAAAAAATTTAACTTTTGGGGTTTTGAGTTAAAATTTTGTCAAAGTGCAAAAACCCCAACTTGCCCTTAACCGTGAAACAAAAATTTTTTAAAAGGGGAAGGGTTTCCCTTTTTGGGCATACATCACTTGTTAGTATTTGTTCCATTTTCACAAATGTATTTCAGCGACAATAAGCAACGCAAATCTGTTTAAAAAAAATGGCGCTTATCAAAAAATACAAAAAAAAAAAATTGATTTTGGGGAAAAAAATGGAAACATAAAAATGCATATTGCACATCTGCATGTGAATGAGCCCAAAGCAAGCTCTTAGCGGCAGTAGTGAAAATTTTGTGGCACCCTCCTATTTTTGTATTAAAGCTGAAAATTTTGCCAGGTAAAAAACTGATTTGAAAACCTTTACGGGAAAATTAAATAACGAAAAAGATAAAGTGAAATTTTAAAGGTTCAATGTGAGGGGTTTTGATATTGATGGAAAAAAAACAGGGAAAATTGATGGGAAACTTTTAAATACCCTGAAAACCCGCCCATTTTTCCCATTGGGGCATTTGACTCAAAATTGCTGTCTTTTCCCATAAACTTTGATGTGATTGTAGCAAACTTAAAATCAGTGAGTGACTTGTTGTTAAGTAATTAATTGATATTCACTTGTTTTGGGTTTTGTAAACCTTTTCCCTGTTTTAAAGTGGGTTTGGGTTGTAGAAATCAATGCCCCGCTTTTGGTAAAAAAAATTTTGGACAATTACTTTTTCCTTTTTTCCCTTCTTGTCTTTCAAGTGTCTTGTTTAGCTTATTGTACTATCTAGAGCGGGGTTTTCAAAATGTGGGGCCCTTAGCTGTTGGGAACTACAAAAATCCCAATCATGCAAATTTTTATAATCTATAACGTGGGGCATGATGGGAGTTTTTAGTTTACCAACAGCTGGAGGGCCCCAGTTTTAAGGGCCCTGATCTACAGTTTGTTTTTTTTGTGGGGCCTTTCTTTTTTTGCTTGGGTGAGCTTCAGATTTTATTACTACCATGTTGGGGTACACATAACTTTTTGATCCTTTTTATTTTTTAAATTTTTTTATTTTTCTTTTTTTGGGGCCCGGGTGACCCCAATTAGCCACTTTGGGCTTTTTTTTTTAACCCTACAAGATTAAAAAATTTTTGATCTTTAAATGTGTGAATTGGGAGTAAGAATTTTATGTTTTTTTTTTGTCCCCTTTTTATTTTTTGTTTTTTCGGTTTTAGTTTTTTTTTATTTATTTATGGGGGTTTCCCTTTTTGTCTAAAGAAAAAAAGGTTTCTAATAAAAAGAAAGGGTTTTTTTATGTAAAAGGGAAATGAGGGCTGTGGAAATCTCTGCCCCAAAAAAAGCTTTGGGCCCTTAAGGGGAAATCACTTTTAGGCCTCGATAAAAGGGTTTTTGGGTGCATTGGGTAGGTTCAGTGAAAAAAATGGAAAAAAAGGGTTTGGAGAAAGGTCGTTGACCAAAATGATTTAAATTTTGCTTCCGCGAAGTTGGTAAAAGGGAAATTTTTTCCATACAAGAATTGGCTACCTATTGGATTTTTGCCTTGCTCTGGATCAACACAGTAGGACAATAGGCTGAACTGGATGTCTTTTTTCAGCCAAATATTTTAAGAACTTTCTTTTCCTTTTCTTAACTTTTTTTAAATCTCCCAAGAGAGCTTGATACTGGTATTGCAGTATATTGCCATTTTTAAAATTAAAAACAAAAAACAACCCCGTGTTCATTTAAACAATGAGGAGGGGGAGCACTGAAAATAAAAAATATTAATTTTTAAATTTAAATTTCTTGTTCCTTCCATCTTATTGTCAGAATCTTTTTAGTAAATTTTTTGTTTTGTAGGGAAAACGTTTTTATTGCCTGTTACATTAAAACTTCCAAAAGATTCTACATTGAGCGGGTTTTTATTAAAGTTAAGGGACGTAAGCATCCCTTTTTTTTTCTTTAGGTATTGGGCTTTTATTTGGTTTTCTTTTTGGGTAATGTAATTGTTCTTCCTGGGTGAACCCTAATATCTGGGGGAAAACGCGTTGGGAAAAAAAGGGTTGGGAAAAGTTATCTTCAGTATTTCCAAAACTTTTGGCCTTTTTTTTGTTTAATTTTTGGTGTATTGTAATTTTGTTGGTATTTGGTTTTTGGGTTTTTTAGTTAGTAAAAAGGGTTTTTTTAAAGGGTTTCTCCCTTTGTTAGGTTCCTGTGGGGGGCGCCCTTTTTTTTGGGGGTTTTTAATCCGGAAACGATGGATAGGTAGTTAGTATTGGTTTAAAGGGAAATTGTTTGGGTTAAATTTTTGAGGTTTTTTTTTGTTTAAAAATTTTAAGAGTATAATTTTTGGTCTTAACCCATTTTGCTAAGGTCTATACCCTTTTTGGTTTTCCATTTTTCCGTTTTTTTATTTTAATTTCCCCCAGCGGTGTTTGTTTTCCCCTATTTTATTTTAAAATTTTTTTTTTTACTTTGGATGAATTTAAAAAAATATTTTAAAGGGATTTTGCCAAAGAAGTTTTAAAAATTTACGTGGGATGTTTGTAAAAATTTAAAAATAAACCCCCTTTTCACCCTTAAACTTTTTAAAAATTTTTGCAATGCTTTTGTTTTAGTGCTCATTTAGTGATCCCTTAAATTTTCGTGATCTCTGGGGGAACCCAAACCCGGGCTGGAGCTCCTTTAGTCCTGGTCATCCGTGCTCAGGGCCCTCAACCCCTTTCTCGGGAGTATGCGTGTTCAAAAAACCCCCTGTGCTGTCTTTCTACTAAATGTCCTTTCAGACTAGTTAGTATTTAAGTAAACATTTTAAATTTAAAAAAAAAAAATCAAATTTTTAGGTCTGTGCATTCATTAAAGAGAAAAAAAAAACCCCAGGTTAAGTTCCTGCCGGGTTTTAAACCAAAAGGGCCTTTTTGTGAAAAACAAAAACTTTTCCTCGAGCTACAGCATGGTTTCTTTCAATTTTGATACATAAACAGCCTTTCTTGGGGTACAGAGAGGAAAGGCCCGGTGATTTTTTTTTTTCTTTTTTTTACCCGGGTGGGTCCCCCATGATATGGAAAATTTAAAAAAATTTTAAAACACGCCCCCTTCTGTGCACCACAGAGGGAAAAAAAGCTGGATTTCGGAGGTTTAAATAAGATTTTTGGGGAAAAACCCTTTAAATATCTTTAAATTTATTGGGACCCCCCGCTTTTTTGGGGTGCTGAAAAAAACTAAATTTTTTTAGTTTATGGTTTAAAAATGAGTAAAAGGTTTAAAAATGTTTTGAACATTTTTAACCCTTTTAGGCTTTCCCTATCTCCCCCCCAAATACTGCTGTGAATTTAAAAATTTCATCATTTTTAGGTAATTAAACCTTGCTATCTATTTCATAAATTTGGGCTTGGCAAAAATGTTTAGCATATGCTTGTTATTTTAGATTTTTTGTGTTTATAACGATTTTTATGTTTTGTACTAAATTTTTAAAATGTTTAAAATTTTTCTTTTTTAGTATTTTGTAAATCCATTTTTGGCTTTCAATAATGTTGAATTTTATTGAACCCTGTCTTGATCAGATTTATAGTTCGACCGAAATTGGCCCAGGTTTTCTACTGTTAAAAATTTTTGGTGCATATTTGTGACTCATTTGGGGGAAGGGTTTCGGTTTTTCTTTCAACCCAACCCTTTAAGTGTTTGTTGGGTTGAGGTCTAGGGGAATGTGGAGTCCCCCCCGTAACCCCTTTCACTGTCATTTGACCACTTTTGTACAAAATTTGACCTATGGTTTGGTCCCTTGTCCTGCTGGAACCTTTGTGTCCCTTTTATATAATTTGTACTCAAGTGTAAGTAAATATCTTTTTGGATTTTTCCATATTGTCAGCCTGGGACCCCACGATCCTAGTCAAGTATCCAACACCTTTGCCAGAAACAACCTCATATCATCAGGCTTCAATTTATTGTTATGTTAGCCTCCTTTTACCTTGATTTTTCCAGACCCATTTCCACCAACCAGAGTCCAGTCTATAGACTTTCGTCTCATTGTTCCAAATCACCTGATTCCAATCTTCAACTTTACATATGTTTTTGCAAACTCGAGTTGAAGCTTCATATGATGATATTGAAGTTGAGGCTTTTTCACTTTTTTTCAGGCGTTCATGCGTTTTGCATGGTGTTTGTATGAACGTCTGTGATCACACTATTAAAAAGCATACAAGCTACCTCCACTGTGTTTCTTGCACCAGAACTGATAGACATTGTGATGAGCTGACTTGCTGACACCAATATTTTGCCTAGACATCCACCTCTTGGCTTTGGATTGGATAAACAGACTTCAATTCATTTTCTTCCAGATGACATGGCCTCACATGATGCAGTTTGGCAATTTTCTTGTCCGAGAGACGCTATCAATGAGCTGGTTGATGCTGTTACTCTTTTCTTGGGAAATCTTCTTCATGACTGCTTCTTGATTTGAGCCATTAACCTTTCACTGGAGAATCAACCTAATAACACACTGAACTATTAGGAAGTATAAGAATAGGTTGTAATTTGTTGTATACAAGAAGAAAAAGATTGTCCCACCACCAGGAGCAGAACAGTAACAATGCATTTACATGAAAAGAATCTGAATAACTAAATATATGCTAAATAGTTGAAATTCAAATTTATGTACGAGATAACCAAGATGATTGTCTATAAAATGTTGGTAGTCTCATGTTCAAAGCTGTAGTGGATGGTGAGATATGAAGCTTGAAAGTCAAAAGTTCAAAACATTTGTTAGTTGTTTTGCTCATCATGTACTGTATATACTTCGAGTCATCAATTAAGTCCATAAAACCTGTGGAAAGACAGTACTTATTATGAGTTGCTGCTTCACATTTGTTGTTGTTTCTGATTGCGTGAGATGCTGCTTGGACCTCCCCTTCAAATACATTTATTTTCCTTATGGAGATCCAGCCAGAGTTATGTGTTCCTAAGTATATTGCAACTAAAAGAGTTTTTTTCATGAATATGACTCATTTTCTTATCCACGGGACTGATAAGTATATGATTGGTGAGTGTAAAACTGGGTTCTAACTTCCTCCCTATTTGGATAGAGTTGAAGATGTGCAATCAGACTTGCCCACAGGGGAACAAGGTAAACCCCTGGTGGGCTTCTGGACATGGAAGGTCTGGGACTGCATTTTAGAGAGAAAGACTAATTAAAAAAGGCAGAAAGCAATAGGCAGAGTGCAAGAGTAATGTACAGTATGTTCAGTCATGTACAGCAGCTTTAGAGGGGACTCAAGCATCATCTCCAGTGGGGGGCCTCCCGTATTTACTTTACTGGTGGGTCAAGTTTCACAGTCCGACACTGTTTGCAATACTGCCTCATTCAAAATCTATGGGACTCCTCAATTTGGTGCTAAGTTTTCTCCATTAGTTCCAAAGAGTTTGAAAGAACAGCAATGCTCATACTTGACAGCTACTATTTTTAAATGGGGAAACACAGAAGCTCCAATAGGAGTCACAGCAATGACCATACACTAATTACTGTCGTTATGGGAAAGCCTCTCTAAGTGCTCTGTTTTTTCATCATTTAATCACCCAACACCTAATAGAAAAGTCGATATACTGTAGATCTTCAACTGAATACAAATGCTTAAAAGTAAATACAAAATATAGCAATCAAGATGACTGACAGGGTTAAAGATGAAGATACTTGAATCTAGGTTTATCATTGATGAAAGTGATCCAGGCTTGCAGGTAAATTACAAACAGTTCACCTCTCACCTCAGGCACTTTGCCTATGAGAGTAACAGCAGGACTTAATTACCCACAAGACCTTCAGGTTCCATGGAAAAGATATGAAGTTGTGTCAAGTTCACATTGTTCCATTCTAGGAATCTCGACAATCCAAAAGAGATTATACATTAGTGTAGTGAAAGTGATTCCACAAGTCAGCACATTACTCGACCCCATTACACTTGTAGTCCTCCATGTCTCCTGCATGTGGTAAATGATTAACCTCTGTGCCACCAAAAAAGCTTCTTTTGTGAGCTTCATATTAAGAAGAAGAAAATTGCTTCACTAATTGCCCACCTGCTAGGTCTTCATATGGAGATGAAATCTAGTCCAGGTTGTACTAAATTATCTGTTTCACTTTTTATATTTCAATTGACCTTTCCCTTTTCCCAAATAGATAGATTTTACAGTACAATATTATGCAGTTCTCTAATTAGGTCCATACTGGTATAAATTCATAAAAAATCTCTTTTTAGCATTTTACATAGCCTTGGCGATGTTCAAATGTAGATGTAAAATGTTTGATAAACCGAATATCAGGTGGGCAGATGCATAGCTAATAGATCAATAGAACTACAGAGCTCATGAAGATAGAATAATGTGACTGAGACCCAGTGCCTATGCTGGAAATTTCAATTTCCTTATTGAGACAAAAGAGGGAAAAAACGGATGCCTTACACTGTGTCCATTAAAATCAATTGGTTATTCATGTTCTGGGTCCTCCTGATGCAAAGATGGTCTATGTAGTATATATTTTATCTTTGAAAACTCTAATTGGATATTTCAGATTAAGAATAAACTAGGTTTAAGTCCTTAAGGTACAATAATACATATCTAACCTGACTCACAACTACAGGCACCAAAGAAGTAGGGGCAGCATCTGTAAATGCAAGGACTGAATTGTATCACAGTTTACATGACTTAGCAAATGACCAGACCTACAATATGTATATAATACAAATGTAATACACAACACATCATTTTGGTGGTAAATGGCAACAGCTTTAATTTAAACCACATGATTCCCAAAATCACAGTAAGGATCTAGATGCAAGTATGCATTTTGATTCATGGATACCGAGAGATCCCTCAGCTGCCCTCTATACAGCAACCGGTGAGACAGAAATCAAGGGGTGGCATGCTCTGGCCTGACATTCTAGCAAAGCCAGTCCACTTCCAGGGCACCAATGACCCTACCAAAGATCCTCACTCCACAGCCAAGCCAGCCCTGGATGACATAACCATTACCACATCTCTCAGGCTGAACTCCAAAACCTGTTCATTACCATTAGCCCCTTCACACATTTGAATTTATCCGAACATCAAATTATGTGTGTGTGAAATCTAAAAAGATCAAATCTAGGGATGCAAGAAGTGACCTGGAGCCCCACAGAAAAAAATTGGAATGGGGCTTCTGTCACCTGCATATGAAATGGTTTCTGGTTATGGTGGTGTCTTGGGATTTTTTCTCCTTTCCTTGGTCTCTTGATGTTCTACATCCATGTTTCCTCTTTCCGTCATTTACAGTTACTGTTAACTGCACCTAACCTCTGAGTAAACAGAATTCATAGTCCCTCCTATCAATAATTATATTTTAACTAGTGGTCTTTTTATGTAAGCTAAAATATACCTGTAGTGTGATATGTTGAGAACCCACCATGAATATCTTTTTCTTTGATGCTATATCATTAACCATATATTTTAGCTTAGAAATGTCTACTTGTTAAAAAACTGAAATTTAAACTTTACAAAAATTATCTTTTTTGTTTCTTTTTTTTATTTTTACAGTCTATTAGTACGTTCACACAACTGATTTTGATGTTTATTTTGGAGAGGCATAGGCACATAATCTACCCCAAAAAACAATAGAAAACCGACCATAGAACACCTCCAATTGTGTTCAATGTAAAATGAGACTCCTTGTTCAGAGTATTTTTGATGTGTACTGTAGGTGCCTACAAAGAATTAACAAGTCAATTCTTTGAGGTGTTTTATGAGCCGACAACACAAATGTTTTGGAGGCATAAATCTGCCTCAGACAGTCAGTGCCATATACCTGTTAAAATTCCATGCTTGCAACTGCAGAATTTTCTATGAGGACGCAACGCTTTTTGGTCATGTGAACTTATCCTTAGGGACATGTGCATTATTGATGAAACCACTACATGTGGCTTGATCATGAAAGCTTCATAATGAAGATGACTTTTAATTTTCCTCGGTCTGGGGATCCAAGCAAGATCTCACCTCATGGGGTAAGGATGATTCTGAGAAAGCCCATAACTTCATGGGAGCACCTGATCAATGACCTGAATAGAGCTGGGACCACAGTCTCAAAGATTACCATTAGTAACTCACTATGCCATCATGGATTAAAATCCTGCAGGGCATGCAAGGTCCCTCTGCTCATATATGTTCAAGCCCATTTGAGGTGCAATACTGACCATCTGGATGATCCAGGTCAGATGAGAGCTTTTTGGTATCAATTCCACTGGCTGTGTTTAAAGGAAGAAGAAGGTTGGTCCAGCCCAAAAAACACCGTCCCAATGTAAACCCCGGGGTTTTAAACGTTATATTTGGGTTATTTTCTGCAAAGGGGACGGAGTACATGTATTGAAGGGAATGGATGAGGCCCATTTTTTGTGGATTTGCCAACAACCCCTTCCTTCATTAAGAGACTAAATATGGGTCAGGGTTGGGGGTCTTTCAGAGAAAATAACCCAAAAAAAAAAACAGGGAAACTAAGGAGTGACCCTTAAAAAAGCATTTCAAGGTGCGGGAGGGCCCTCCCATTCCCCAGACCAAAACCCCAATCAAAAATCTTTGAAGGATGCTGAAATTCATTGTTCCCAGCAAACCTCTATAATAAAGATCTGGAAAAGATCTTTAGAGGATAAGCAAAATGTAGTGCAGTGTATGCAAAATTTGGGCAAGAATTACAGGGGAAAAGTTGACCTTTTAATGCAAAAAAGGGTTTCTGTACCAAATATTTGTTCTGTTTTTAAAAATTTTCAAATACTTATTTCATACAATAAAATGCTAATTAATTAGTTCAAAATCATACAACGTGGTTTTCTGTGGGTTTTTTTTAGATTCTCTCACAGGTGAAGTGAACCTACAATAAAAATTACAGACCTCTCCATTCTTTATAGGTGGGAAAATTTTCTAAATCGCCAGTGTATCCAAAACTTATTTTCCCCCCTGTATCTCATATAGGCCCTAAAGCACATCAGAATGGAAATGGCCCCAAAAAAAAAAAATGCAACATAAAATAGACAATGGTATTGCTGTTATAAAAATTTTGTGTGATATAACTATTTTTGAACTTGGAAAATGGCTAATGTTTCCAAATTTTCACAGCATTTTGATATTTTTCACAAAAAATCAACCAAAATTTATTACTAACTTAAACCACAATGGGTGGCATGAATGAAATTTGGAATTTAAACGTAAATTTTCATGCGCATTATAATAGATGATGGCCTCATTTGTGAACCTGTTACCCCGGGTAATAAACATTTCTGGCTCAGGTTAAACACTCTGTAATGGTTTAATGTGCCTGAAAATTTCTGTACTGAAAACTATAAATCTATAGTTGTATAGTTCTGTGGCCCTCCCCTGCCCCCCCTCCGAAATCAGGGCATTTAAAAAATGCGCTTGCGCTCTGTGATGCACATACTGGCGTAGGGAGGATTTCAGTAATGTTTAAAAGGGGGTCCTATGTCGAGTGAAAATACCAAATTCTGGCCAGCTCCCTTTATACTTCCCCCCTGTGTCACAAGAAAAATAATCTCTTAAATTTCATTTTAAAGGTAAAAACATTAAAAAAGTTATTCTCACATAAAGTGACACATTAGATTTGAGAAATGGGGCTCTGTTATTCAGATCAAAACTGGTTGCTGCAGTAAGGTGTTAATGGAAGGATACCAACAATCTTGTCCACTTGTTGACACTAGTGTTGAGCGATTGCGTTGGCCATCGACATCGGTCGATGGTCGATAGTCGACCATCATCGACAAGATAGTCGATAGTGAGCAGTCGATTATGAGCGATGACCATTAAAGTCAAAGGGGGAGAGCAACAACAACCTTCATTCTTAAAACCAAACAGGGCTGGAGAAGCTTTAAATTAACATCACAACAATCAAATGGATACGTGCTACATCTTAGCAGCACACTTAGGTTATAAAAGCCACAGAAAAAAAAACACACAACATTTCACTATCCTGTCTTGTACACAGCATGACAATTAAACCTGCATCAACCACAAATTAAAAGTGCCGAAGGCGTATGGGTTTGAAACCATCAAACTTACTTGAACTGGGACATTGAAATATCCCTGTCCCGGAACGCAGCATGAGCCCCAAACCTGCATGATCCCCAGATTTAAAAGTGCCGGAAAAAGGAGTCTTTCAACCACAATTTTAGTTGAACTGGACATTGACTATACCTTTCCTGAGCCACAGCTTGAGCCCCAAACCTGCATGACCCCCAGATTCAAAAGTGCCGGAAAAAGGAGTCTTTCAACCACCATTTTAGTGACTGGACATTGACTATAACCTGTCCTGGGCACAGATGGAGCCCCCAAACCTGCATGACCCCCACATTTAAAATTGCCAGAAAAAGGAGTCTTTCAACCACCATTTTAGTTGAACTGGACATTGACTATATCTGTCCTGTACCGCAGAATGACCATTAAACTTGTCTGACCCACAGATTAAAAAGTGCAGGAAAAAGGAGTTTTTCAACCACCATTTTAGTTTCACTGGACATTGACTATATCTGTCCTGGGCCACAGCATGAGCCCCAAACCTGCATGACCCCCACATTTAAAAAGTGCCGGAAAAAAGGGGTCTTTCAACCCCCATTTTAGTTTCCTGGGGCTTTTACTGTCCCCGTCCTTGGGGAGCGCTTGCCCCTCCGTATGAGTGCGGACCAATTTGAGCTTCACTTGGAAATTACTGGTGGTTAACACTCCTGTTCCACCCAGGTGCCCCTTTTTTTTGGGATTCTTTTTCTTATTTTACTCAACGTGCTGGAGGAAATTGTCTCTGTACTTTGTTCTTGTCCTGCTCCATACACTATATCCTTGAATAACCTACATCCGGTCAAATTTTCCTGTACCTCCCTTCTACAATTCATAGGAAATTTTTTTTCCAGCTATTTTTTTTACATGCAAGTTTTTTAGTAGTTTAAATTTTAGAAAACACATTTTTAAAATAGGATGGAATCCACCATGTCTTTCTTTCTCCCTTTTTTTTAAATTGTAAATTTAAAAGGGTTGTCTCAATACGGATTGATAGCTATGTTAAAGATCTTGCAAAAACAAGTCATTTTGCAATATGTGTCCATTATACAGTGTCCTACCCTTTTCCTGTTTCTGACAGCACCATCACCCTTGAGCCACTTTTTACAATTGTTAAGACCAAATGTCGTTTAGAAACCACATTTCTTTATAATAGGACCTGTAGTATAGCTGCATTTCAAGCAAATGCCCCAAAAATTCAAGCATGACCCTTGAGCCACTTTGGACAATTGTGAAGAACAAATGTCTGTTAGAAACATTTTTTTTTCATAATAGGACCTGTAGTATTGCTGCATTTCAAAGCAGCATGACCCAAAAAAAATTATAAAAATGACTTCTCAGCCACTGTTAAAAATTGTGAGGGAGAAATGCCACTTAGAAGCCACATTTCTGTTCCAAAGGACCATGATTATTGATGTATCTCACAGCTACATGACCGCAAAAATTATAAATATGACTTCTCAGCCACTATTGAAAATTGTGAAGGAGAAATGCCACTTAGAAGCC
The DNA here is from genome assembly GCA_025379985.1 of Phyllomedusa bahiana. Lineage (NCBI taxonomy): Eukaryota > Metazoa > Chordata > Amphibia > Anura > Hylidae > Phyllomedusa > Phyllomedusa bahiana. Next base: position 107,446 of record JAODAL010003627.1, read on the forward strand.
ACATTTCTGTTCCAAAGAACCATGATTATTGTTGTATCTCATAGCTACATGACCCCAAAAAATTATAAATATGACTTCTCAGCCACTATTAAAAATTGTGAGGGAGAAATGCCACTTAAAAGTCACATTTCTGTTCCAAAGGACCATAATTATAGCTGTATCTCACAGCAACATGACCTCAAAACCATTGACAATGCGAAAACTTCTAAAGATAAAGTGAGTAAATGGAATACAGTGTTGTCATGAAACCTTGCTGTCTTTTACAGTCTCCTCACAGCAAAACCAGCAAAATGACATGTTGGGAAAAGAGACTAAAAATAGCAGTAAGAAATTATCATTTTAAAAAACATTTTTCAAGGGACAATTACTGTTTGAAGAGGAATGTGAGTAGACCGGCAACTATCGGTGGACCTCGGCAATTGGGGCCGCAACATCATCAGAGATCCATGCCTGATTCATCTTGATGAAAGTCAAACGATCCACATTATCTGTGGAAAGCCGGATGCGTTTGTCTGTAATGACTCCTCCAGCTGTGCTGAAGGTCCGCTCAGATATGACGCTGGCTGTGGGAAGGGACAACACCCTCTATGGCGTGAAGAGGCCTGATCGGGCCATTCGTCCATTTTGGATACCCCAGAGGTCTATTGGGTCCGGAAACACATACAAAAACATCGGTGTGAGCGAGACTTAGTCATGCACATGATTTAAGCTGGTCATACTGTTGTGTTGGAGGTGTGCCCTGCATTGCATGCATTGGTGGGTGGTAAACAAAGATTGCCAGAGCGTCACCCCATTAGGGCTTACTGCCGCTCTTGCTGCTGCTGAGCTAAAATACTTGGCTCTACTACTGCTGTCACGTCGCTGATGTTGTTTTCCGTGAATTGGGGGAACGTTGAAGCAGACGCAACAGATGTCTCCAGTGTTCGATACAGCAAATGTCTCCATTTCCTGCATTTTACTCTCTATTTGGGTGGTGGAATGAAAAGTGGCGAGTTTTGTTTTGTGTACCGGGATCCAGGAGGGTTGCCACCCAGTAACTGTTGTTCATTTTGGATGGCTTATGCGAGGATCATGTTGGAGGAATGGAGATCCAACGCACTCATGTGAGAGATGGAGCCTTGATTTCCAAGCATCTGAGTGCTTTGGTCGAGGGGCTATAGCATACTGATCATTCCTCATCTTCTCCTCCACCCTCAAATTCGCGCCAACTCTTTTGAAGGCAGGGACGTCGGTATCTTCGGTGTCTAGGCGTACTCCTCCTCTCTCTCGCTGCTCCGGGACTGCTTCAACACATGCCCTGATCTTGCCTGAGATATTCACTCTGAGAGCGATTGCACCACCTCTGCACTAGCTATGGAACCGAACCACTGCCTAATGAAGGACCGATGAATTGTGAAACTGTGGGCCTTGGGATTTGAGGAGAGGAAGGCTCGTGTTCCGCATCTGTGTCCGTCTCCTCCTCCATCGCTGCGGCGACCTGTTGTTTCAGAGTGTCCAACGATCGTTCAAGAACTAAGATCACCAACAAATGCTCAATGCTGACAAGGGCATTGTCTGCACTGACCCATTTGGTGGCTTCTTCAAAACTGGCAAGGATGGTCAGAGCTCTTTCTCCTGCCTCCACTCTCGGGGGCTCAAACCCCGTGGTCCGCACCGCTGCTTGTCAGGCCATTGTACTTCGACTGCTAAGGGGCATTGTTTGCTCCCAAAAATCGCGGGCTGGGGGAGGTTGGATTTCCGCGTGTTGCCAGTCAGTATGAGGGGTTTTGACGGGGGGGCCGAGCGACGCTGCAACGCCCCAGGCGGGACGAAGCGGGGTTGCAACGGGGAAGTGCGAATTAGACTTCACCTTCCCGCAGGCTTCCGCCCGGGGTTTAGCTCTTTAGAAATTTTGGCGAAAAGGTTCATGAAAAAGTCCCGGGCAAGGGATGTGCTCCAGCTTCCCGATTTAAGGCGGGCCAGCAGATTTCGCCGTTATCGCACACCCCTTGTGGCACAATTTTCTTGTCCCCCAGCCAAACGCTCGGCCCCGTTGCGGGGCCCGTCCACAGCTCCTGACCGTGTGTGGCGATTCCAAGACAGATTAATTTAACACGGCCTGGTTTCTCTGGGCACGGATGCCCCAGGGACCGGGGGGAAAAAAAAACCCTCCCACCCCGCGTTTTGAAGAGCGGGGCCCCGAGCCTGAGAGCCACCGTCACCCAGAAAAACCACCCGTTTCCCCATGATGTCACGAGATATAGGGGGCCTTTGGCCGTGCTTACGCCAGGGTTCGGGGGGTTAAGGATTTTTCGGCCACAGAGCAGACAACCGCTTGAAAATTTTAGATGACATTGGGGGGCCCAGGGCAGGGCGGCTTTTCGGGAAAAAGAAATTCCTGCTCGGCATCGGGTTTTGGGGGCGGGCCCAGGGCCATGACGGGGGCGGAACCATCTGTGCCCACCAGAGGGAAAAGGCAACATTTCCAAGGCCAAAACCGGGCAAGCCACTTCGGGCTTTTTTTGGGTTGGTTTGGGTTTTTAAAGTGTTTTTCTGCTCCCAAACGGGAAAGACAAAAGGCGGCTGCTAGAGGGCCCGCTGACGGCATGCGGGTCATAAAAACGGGCGGAAGGGGGAAGGGGTGGGAGGGTTTTGGGTGGTGTGGGGGACTGGGGGGATGGGGAGGCTGAAGCGGGGTGACCCCTAAATTTTTGTTTTCTGAGAAATGGGGAGCTGAGGAACGCTTGGGGGGTGGCGGGGAGGGGGGGAGGAGGGGGGGAAGGGGGGGACAGGGTTTGGGGGCCCGGCGTCGGTCGGGCCTTTTTTGGCCAAGTGTTGCCCCATTAACTCAGATTCGTGCATGGAAAAATGTTGGGGGTGGTTATCCACCTATGTTCTTGCCCCTATTTATGTGTTTAGGGCATGGCGGCATAACATCGGGGGTGAATCAAGGTTTTGGCAAAAAAGGGCCCCCGGCTTGAGAGGTCCTGGCCCTTTTTTTTTGAGGCGATAAGCGAGGAGGGGGTTTGCGTGCCCGTGGCTGGCGGAATTATCAGGGACTTCTGCGACCGCCCTCTCCTTTTTGAGGGGGAACCCGTACGACACTCCCATCATCTTCCCCCGTCCAGGATAAGCGCTCGCAAGCAAATTCTGCTAAAAAGCCACGTTGGATCCGAAATTTGGGTATAAATCATCATAACCAGGTGACTTCGTGCCGACTTTCTGACCCGGAGCTGCGGGCTACAAAAGAGGGATGCAAGGCGTTCCCAAACCGCCCGGGATTTTTTCCCATTGCCGGCTTCCTTCTCCCCCTCTGAGGATCGAAAACGGGGCGTCAGAGCAAAAAAATCACCCTCTTTGCCTCTTGATCTTTTAAAATCTTTGATACCAACCGCTTTTGTCTCAAAAAGGTTTCAAAAATGGATTTTCCACAGTGGTGGGTAACGGGGCTGAATTTGGGCTGCTTTTGTTGGTGGTGCTGGTGATGGGGTGACGACATTTTTGGGCCCTGATGGGAGGACGGGGGAAGGGGCTAGAAAGGGGTTGCATTAACCCCTGAAAGGAAAATTGGCGTTGAGTTCGTTACTTAGATTCACGGGCCCGACCCCGCGATGACAGGGCCGACGGGTCCTGCAACTGAGATCGCTGGGAGCGTTTTGTCGCCCACTGGAAGGAGCACTTCTCTGTACTCTACCCCCATGTCCTACCCCCCCCCTTTGCTCGCTTACCACCCGAATTTCGTCCTTGTTCAGAAATAAAAAATTTGAGAAGGTTGGAAAAATTTTTGGAAAATCTCTTTTTTAAAAAAACGGCAAATCACAGCTTTTTCAAACCCCCAAAAATTTTAAAAAAAATTGCTGGATTTAAATAAACTGCAAAGTAGATTATCAACAAAAGCTGGCTGCGCCCAAAATCAAAAAACACGTATTGTTAATTTGTATAATACAAGAATTTTTGGCACCTTTTAATTCACCCCGTGGTGATATAAAAAATTTTATTCAGATTTTAAATGCAAGTGCCCAAAAATGAAAAAAGCTGTGTGGCCAAAGCCAAAAAAAAACGATCTGTTATGTGTTATAAAAACAAAAATATTTTTGGACCTTTCAATTCACCTGGGGGACTATAAAATTGCTGTATTAGATTAAATGCAAGCTGCCTAATGAACAAAGCTTGTGTCGCAAAGCAAAAAACACTAAATTTTTATGTATTCATATAATACAAGATATTTTTGGAACCTTTTAAAATTCCCCCTGTGGTGACTAAAAAAATTGCTGTTTTCCCAGTTTTTAGTCCCAGCTGCCTCAATAAAACAAAGCTGTAGAATGCCCCCAAAAATTCAAAAAACCCCCAACGTATCTTTTAAAGTATTCATAAAATAAAAAGATTTTTTTGGAAACCTTTCAATTCCCTTGGTGACAAAAAATTGCTGGTTTCAAATTTAAGGGGGCAAGGTGGATATTTTCAAAAAAGGGGGAAAAAGGGAAAAATTGAAAAGGGAAACCCTTTTCTGAAAGGGAAAAAATTTTTTTCCCTAAAAAATTGTGGTTTTGCACCAAAACAAAAGAGCCCCTGCAGAAAAATAAAAAAGATGTTTTTCCTATAGGTTCAGGCCCCCAATATCAGGAAATATTTCAACAGAAAACGGTTAATAGTAAAGCTATTGCAGGAAAAGTCAACATTTAAGCCCTTTTGGTAACTTTATCCAGTATTCTTTAAAGAGTTTGGAAAGGGTCTTCGCCCGGGGGGCCCCCTCTCCGCCCCCCCCCCGTAAACTTTAAAAACCCGGTAGATGCTCCTTAAAAAATTTCCCTTCTACCAAAACTTTAAAAAATTTTCCCAAATCCTAATTTTAACTAAATTGTAAGGACACAGCTAAAGTAGATTTTCCCCTGAAAGAAATAAAATAATTTCGCTGAAGCTTTTTGGGAAACAAAAACAGAGCGCAAATCCTTCTGCTCTGAGACGCTGAGAGAAAAGGAGGCTGAACGGGAAGGGCTGGTTCTATGAAAAACCGAGGTAAATTTTTTTTTTTCCCAACCCAAAATTCGAAAACCAAAACAAAATCCCATTTCATGCCTTTCGCCCCACACTTTCTCCCCCAAAGCTCAAATTCTGTAAAGCTGTTTTTGTTTGGCCCCCAAAAAAGACGGAAAAGGGGGCAAAAATGGCGGGGAATTTTTCATAGATGATGCACAGTTTTTAAAACCAAAATTATCGAAAGGATCAAAAAAAAAAACCCCTGATCACCAAAAAAACTGGGGGCCGATTTTAACTTTGTCGTAAAAATCGCTAAAACACATTTGACCCCCACTGCCTTTTCCCATTTTTATTTTTGGGGAAACCACAAACCTTGAATCCAACCACAGAAAAACCCCTAAAAAAAAGGTTTAAAGGTAAAAGACAGGAGGTTCCTTGGCCTTTTTTGCATTTTGGGTTGAAACCCCTGCTTTAAATTCGGATTAAACTTCAGGGGTTTCCACGAAAATACAAAAAACTGTGACATTTCTTTTGGGGTGACTTGAAGGCCCCTTTTGGGGAAACTTGAGGGTTGGTCAAAAGGGATGAGCTTTAAATAAAAACGGATGGGGGTTGCATTTCCCTCCTATATTTTTGGATGGTTTTTTAGGTTTTATAAAAAAGAGAAAAAATTTTAAAGGGCCATAAATGGGGGTTTTTATTGATTTCTCTCTTTATTTTCTTTTTGGGCCTTTAAACAATATCTAGCAAACATTTAAATTAAAAATTTTAGTTTAAGAAACAGAAAAGGGGCTTTAAAACCCCCCCCAAACCCATTCCACTTTGTTTTTTTTTTAAATTTTATTAAAAAATTTTGTTAAAGATTCAAAAAAAACACATCTTGTAACCTCTTTCCCACCGCCACCTCGTGGGTTTTTTCAAGCCCTTCAAAGCAGCGGGTTTCAATAATGGGGGTTTTTTATTTGACTGTTTTGAAAATAAGAGTGTAGTTCTCATTTGCCTGCCTGGGATAGGGAAAGGGTCTCTTCCAAGTTTTGTAAACAAAAAACCCATATTAAACAAAAATTTAAAAAATGCCAGGAAATAAAAAGGGAGAAAAAATGATCTTTTGTTGAACAAAAGTAAAAAAACAAATTACCCCAAGGGGAAGGTTTTAAAGGAGTGGCAAAACGCTTTTGAAAGGGAAAATAAAAGGGGAAAGTAAACCACTTTTGTAACAAACACCTGTATTTTCCTGAAACAGTTTCAGTCATTCATTTATTATTTAGTAGAGCCTGACGGAACGAGTCTGTAAGCGCTGTGCTTTTGCAGGCAGTCAAATATGTTCACCAAGGGCAGAAACCCACTTAACGGGAAAGGGCTAGAGGCGCTAGAAAAGGCAAAAACGGGACTTAATCAAATGCAGGCAATAAGGAAGTACAGATGGAAATTGTGCATTGGGGGTACTATTTTGGGTACTGTTGTCCATCCTCGGGGTAATTTTTGTGGGCTCTGGCAGTCTCCTAATGGGCTACATTTAATAGGCAAATTATGCATTTTTTTCAGGAACAATTTAAGGTTCCCCGAGCCCCCCCAGGGGACCCCAAACAAGTATGGGGTTTAACAAGTTTTGAAAACAAAGATATTGCCTCTTCTAGTTATATCGGCGAATTTAAAAATTTAAAAATAGAAACAAAACACTTTTAAAAAAAATTTTAAATTAATATTTTTTTCCCCTTTATAATAAAAAACTAAAAAAAAGGGTTAGGGTTCACACGGCTTAAATGCAAAATGCGCGCCACAATTACGGTAATTCATAGATTTCATAGAGTGCTATGGATTACGCGTTGTTTCCCCACGCATACAATAGATTTTTTTGTAAAACCCGGGGGGGAAAATTTGACATGTAAATTGTTTCCGGGGCCGCTTATGAAACCGCTGAAAAAGCATGTTTTTGGAATTTAAAACAGTGTCACGCGGGGGTTCCCCAAAAAAACACATGTATTGTGGTGTGTACTATATGCGCCGCAATAAGCTGTATGAACATACCCTAATACTTTTTATTTATATAACACCAGCATATTCCAGAGCAAATAATAATAATAATAACAATAATAGAAAAAAAAAGAAAATTTTTAATAACAATAATAATAATAAAAAATTAATTTAAAAAAAAAAATTTTTTTAAATAAAAATAATATCAGTATAGTAGTTTTTTTTTTTTTTAATTATTACATCATTATCATACCATCATTTTTAAATAAAGCAGTAAAAGGTCCCATAGGGCAGCTTTGAATAAACAGGGTTTCCCAAAGTCTGTCGAAATTTTTAAACCCGACATCAGGTGCAGCCTCGTTTTGCAATGTGAATAGCATCCCTTTACACCAATCAGGCCCCATTAAGATTTGCAAGGGGTTTTATTTTTTATTGTGCCGTTTTGGGGGAGGTGGGGGGGGGAGGGGGCCCACTAGAACCGAAACGAAGCTACATTTTTAAATAGATTTTTTAAAGGCAATTCCAGATGAAATTTCCAGGAATAGCATTTTAAAAAGGGTTTTAAATGAGCCAGAAATGCTTTCCCCTATTTGCAAAAACACCCCCTTTTTTAAAGACCTTTGTCCTTTATCACCCCCGGGACAAAAGGATAAAAGCACGGCCAAGGCCCTTTTATCCCCGTGACAGCTCACTGGGTGAGCGGGGTTTGATTTTCCGGGGGGTGAGGGTGGTTTCTCAGGCTTGGGGGCAGCTTTTTCAAAAACGCAGGAAAGGTTTCAGGGCTTTTTCCCCCCAAAGGCCCTCTGGTGGCATCCCCGTGCACAAAAAAAAAAAAAAAAAAAACCCCCGGCCCGTGTTAAAATTTAAATCTGCCCTTGGAGCCCATCCACACACAGGTCAGGACTGTGGACGGTTTCTCCGCAAAAAGATTGAGCGCTGGCTGGGTGACAAAAAACCTTGTCCAGGTAAGGTGGTCGGGCGATAACAGGGGAAATCTGTGGCCCCCCAAAAGTTCAGTAGGCTGGAGGCCTTCCCTTGCCTGGCCCCAAAATGTCATGAACTTCGTCGTCCAGAAATTTCCAAAAAAGCGCTACCCGCTTTCGGGTTTCTCCCTTTCTAAAGGAAGCGTCAGCTCGGCCCCCCCGTCCCGCCCTCATTGTTGACGGGGGAAAACAGGCGGGAAATTCCACCCCCCAAATGCCCCGCGTTGTTTAAGGCAGCCCCAATGCATTACGCAGTACGAAGGGGAAACATGGCCTGAAAAAGCAGCGATGGGCCCCCCCTGGGGGTGTTGAGGCCCCCGAGGGGAGGGGGGTGAACGAGCTCTGCACCATCCCCGCCCTTTTTTGAAGAAGCCACCAAAATTTGGGCAGTGCGGGGGGATGCCCCTTTTCGGGAAAGACATTGGGGGTTTATCTAAGTTTTTGGAAAGAACGGGGGACACTCTGAAACATAAAGGCCCCCCCAGCGACGGAGGAGGAGACGGGGCACAGATGCAAAAAACGGGGGGCCTTTCTCTCCGTCAAAAACCACAAAGCCCGACCCCTTTCTCAATTTTATCGGGCTTCATTAGGGATGGGTTTGGGGCCCCGGATAGTGCAGGGCGGCGCCTCAAATTCAGGGTTTCAACCTTTTGAGGGAATTTAGGGCTGTGTTTGAAAACTGTGTTCCCCCGGAAGCGGAGGAAGAGGAGGAGGAGGAGGAGGAGGTATTCTTACACCCCTTTGGAAAAATTTTGGCACGAAAATTTTAGGCGGGGGAGGAAGATGAGGAAAGTCAGTTTCCCAGTGCCCCCCGACCCAAAAGGGTTGGAAAAACAAGGCCCCCATTTTCCCCACTTTTAGTGCTTGGATGTCCAATTTCCCCCAACAAGAAACCTCGCATTTTAAAGGGCCCTCAAAATGAACAACCCGTTACTGGGGGCCACCCCCCTGGGGTCCCCCGGGACAAAAAAAACTCAAACCCCTTTCCTTCCACCCACCCCCCTAGAGAGTAAAATTTCAGGAAATGGAAACTTTTCTGATTTTATCAACTGGAGCCCTCTTTTGCGTTTGCTTTCCCCGTTCTTCAAAAGTCAAAGGGGGACAACCCCTCCCGCGACGTGACAGCGTAGAGTGCCCCAAATACCAAGTACCGGGACGGCAAACAAACAGCAGGCAAGGGGGCAGAAGCTTTAAAGGGGGACCTCTACCCCAAACCCTTTTTTTACCACCTCACCAACGCAAGCAATTTTCAGGGCACACATACAACCAACCCGAGACCCGTTAAGAAACATGGTGGGACGACTATCTGCGTCTCAAAATGATGTTTTTTTTAAGGTGTTTCCCGGGCCCAATAAAACCTCGGTATCCCCAAAATTTACCCAAAAGGGCCCCAGCTCGCTCCCCACGCAAAAAGGGTTTTCCGCCCAGCAGCCCGCGTCATATCTGAGCGGGGGCCCTTTATCAAAGAAGGAGGAGTCAATTTCAGACAAACCATCCGGGTTTTCCCAGATAATGTGGATCGTTTTTTTTTTCAACAAGATGAATAGGGATGGATCTTGATTTTTTGTGGCCCCAAAATTGGGCCCAGGTCACCGGGTTAGGTTTTCCGGTCCAAATTCACCCTTCCTCTCAAACAGAAAAGGTCCTCTTTAAAAATGTTTTTTTAAAAAGATCATTTCTTACGGCAATTTTTAATCCCTTTTCCCAAAAAAGTTTATTTTGTGGGGTTTTCGGTGTGGAGACTGTAAAAGACAGCAAGGTTTTTTTGACAAAAACCGTATTCCTTTTTCTCACTTTTTAAAATTTGAAGTTTTGCAATTTTCAAAGGATTTTGAGGCATGTTGCTGTTTGAAAAAGTTTATTTATTGTCCCCTTTTGGGAAAAGAAATTTTTGGCTTTTTAAGTGGCATTTCTCCATCACAATTTTTAAAAGTGGCTGAGAAGTCCCTATTTTAATTTTTTGGGGGTCATGTTTTCTGTGGATACAGCAATTTAAACGTGGTTTTCCCTTTTGGAAAAGAAACGGGCTTCTAAGTGGAAATTTCCCCCATCACAATTTTTTTAAAAGTGGGTGAGAAGTTTATAATTTTTTAAATTTTTTTGGGGGCATGTTGCTGTGAGATACAGCAATAAACATGTCCCTTTTAAACAGAAATGGGCTTTTTTAAATGGAAATTTTTTCCCTCACTTTTTTAAAGTGGCTGTGGGGTCATTTTTTAAAAATTTTTTTTGGTCCCTGGGCGTGAGATTTAAACTATAAAAATGGTTCCCCAAAGGAACAAAATGGAAATGGGGTTCAAGGGGGCCTTTCTCCATCACAATTTTTTAACAGTGGTGAGAATTTATTTTTAAAAATTTGTTGGGGTCATGTTTTCTTTTTAAAATTTACAATACTACAGGTTTTCCCAATTTTAAAAAAAAATTTTTTTTTTCTAACAGACATTTGTTCTTCACAAATTGTCAAAAGGGGTAAAGGGGCATGTTTTTAAAATTTTTTTGGGGGATTTTTGCTGTGAAATACACTAGACTACAAGGTTTTCCCCAAATTTTAAAAAAAGTGGTTTCTAAAAAGGCATTTTTTTCTTCACCCAAATTTTCAAAAGGGGCTAGGGCATGTTTTTTTAATTGATGGGGGCAATTTTTTGGGGGAAAATTCAGCCTTTGACTACAAGTCCAATTTTTTAAAAAAATGTGGTTTCTTTACAGACATTTTTTTCTTCACAATTTTTCAAGAGAGCTAAAAAGGGTGAAGGTGCCCGTCAGAAAAAAAGGAAAAAGGTAGGGCACTGTTAATTGGGAAAAATATTTCCCAAAAAGACTTCTTTTTGAAGGGTCTTTAACTATAGCTTTTCATCCCTGAAAGGGGACAACCCATTTTTAAAACAATTTAAAAAAATAGAAACAAAGACATGGTGGGATCCCTCCTATTTTAAAAATGGGTTTTCCCAGAATTTTAAAATACAAAAAAAAATTGCATGTAAAAAAATAGCCCCGTTTTAAAAAAAATTCCTCTGAATTTTTACAAGGGGGGGTAAAGGAAAAAATTGAACCCAAAAAGGTTTTTTCAAGGACAAAGGAGTAGGAGCACGGACAGAGAACAAAAAAAAGAACAATTTTCTTAGCACGTTGAGTAAAAAAGGGGAAAAAAATGCCAAGAAAAAGGGGACCTTGGGGGGAACAGGGGCGGGTTTAACCCCCAGTATTTTCCCAAATGAAGCTCAATTGGTCCACACTCATACGGGGGGGGCAACTTACCCAGGTAATTTACCCGTGTAATTTAAGAGGCTGGGGGTCCCTTAAACCCCACACTCCCCCTTTCCGCACTCTTTCTTTAAACACGACGTTTTTTTAAATTTCGCGCATAAAGGCATTTTTTACCGTGTTTTAAAAGATGGGCGGGACGCCAGCCTGGGGTCCACCCGCAACCACTGTAACTCCGGCCCTGGCAGCTTAACGCGTGGGTTTTAAAAGAAAGACAAAACGCTAGCCCGGGGTCTCACCGCACCCACTGGGAAGTCTGGGCCCCGGCAGCTTGGGCCCCGTGTTTAAAAAGATGGGGTGGGCGGCAAACACTGGCTTTCACCGTTTTTGGGGCAATTTAGGGGAGCTTCAAATTTCCCCAAGAAATCAGATTTTTAAAAAGGGGATTTCGTGAGGTTTAGGGAGGTCCCCCCAAAAAAGGGGTTTCAGGGGGTGGACACAAAATTTCACATTTGGGGGCTTAAATTTTTTTGGGCGGATTTACTTTTGGGGGTTTCATCAATTTTATCTCCAGGGGAGTCCCGTCCCTAATCAAATGAAAAAGGATTTTGGGGGAAAAAAAAGAAAACCAAAGAATTGATTGGCAGAAAAATCTCAGAAACCGGAGGGGGAAAAGTTCCCCCAAATAAGAAGTGTGTTGGGGGGGGTTAATTTGGCATTTGTAATTAAATTATGGGGTGTGTGGAAAAGAAAATTTAAAACATCCACGTGTAAAAAATTTCCCTTTAAAAAAATGCAGGGGGGGGTGGATGTTGTATGTTATCACACTGGGAAAAAAAACAAAATTTAAAAAATGTAAAACTATAAAATAAAACTTCCCCCAAATTAAAAAATGTAAACAAATGTCTTTACCAAAAAATATACTAAAAGACAGTCACTGGCCCCCAAAAGCATAAATGCCACTTTGTTTTCTGTGGGGTTTTAAACAGTTTGGGGGCCATGCCGTGGCCCAAGGGGCAGATATAAATCAATTTCAGTTCAAATAAAATTTGGGGGTTTTTAAAACTCCTTTTTCGGGACTAAATTTTCTGGGGGGCAGACAGGTTTAATGGTTAAAACTGCGGGACAGGGACAGATTTTAGGTTTAAAGTCCAGTTCAAAATAAAATGGTGGTTTAAAAAACTCCTAAAAACCCGGCACTTTTTAAATCTGGGGGTCATGCAGGTTTTGGGGGCCATGCGTTGCCCAGGACAGTATAGTCAATGTCCCGAGAAACTAAAATGGTGGTTCAAAACCCCCTTTTTTTTCCAGCACTTTTTAATTGGGGTCAAAAGGTTTTAATGGCATACGCGGTACAGACAATAAAGTTTTAAAAACCAGTTAAAAAAAAATGGTTTTGGGTTTCAAAAAACTCCTAATTTTTGGCACTTTTTAAAATCTGGGGGTCATGCAAAGGTTTTTGGGGCTCATGCTGGGCCCAAAGGGAGATAAAGTCAAAAGTCCCAAATGAAACTAAAAAGGGGGTTTAAAGGGGCTCCTTTTTCCGGCAATTTTAATTTGGGGGTTTTGACAGGTTTAAAAGGTCATAAATGCGGTTTCAGGCAGATAATTTAATGTCCAGTTCAAAATAAAAAAGGTGGTTTTAAAGACACCCCTTTTTTCCGGGGACTTTTAAAAACCCGGCGGTAAAGCATTTTGGGGGGTCTGCGTTGGCCCCCGGGCAGGTAAGTCAATGGCCAGTTTAAACTAAAATGGTGGTTCCAAAAACTCCCAAATTTTCCCCCCCCTTTTTTAAACTTTTGGGTCAACAGGTTTAATGGTCAAACTGTGGGACAGAACAGGAAAAGTCAATGTCCAGTTCAAAAAAAATGGTGGTTTAAAGAACTCCTATTTCCGGCACTTTTTAATCTGGGGGTCAGGGCAGGGGTTTTAAAAGGGGCATTCCCCGCGGTACAGGGGCAGATAAGTCAATGTCCAGTTTAACCCAAAATGGTGGTTGAAAGACTCCTTTTCTGGGCACTTTTTAAATCTGGGGGGCATGCAATTTGGGGCTCATGTTTTTGGCCCCGGGGCCCGAAAATAGGGCAATGTCCCTGAAAACTAAAATGGGGGGGGTTTAAAGACTCCCATTTCCGGCACTTTTTAATCTGGGGGGCAGAAAAGGTTTTAAAGGGCATTCTGCGGTACAGGACAATAAAAAAAAATGTTTCCCGTTACAAATAAAATGGTGGTTAAAGGGCCCTTTTTCTGGCACTTTTTTTAAAACTGGGGGTTCATGCAAGGGTTTGGGGGTCATTTTTCGGGTTCCCGGACCGGGAAAATTCAAAACCAGTTTCAACTAAAATGAAAGGGTTTAAATCATACTGCCTTCTTTGGGACTTTTTTAAAAAGTGGGGGCTGATGCCGGTTTTTGGGCAGGTTTTTGGGTTGGGGGAACAAGACAGGGGGGAGTGGAAAAAATATGTGACTTTTTTTTTTGTGGCTTTTTAAACCTAAGTTTTTGTTGCTTAAGATGTAGCATGTATCCATTTGACTTTTGTGGATGTTAATTCAGCTTCTCCACCCCCTGTTTGGGTGTAATAATGAAGGTGTTGTTCCTCTCCCATAGACTTTAATGGTCATCGGCGATAATCTATTTTCGACTATCGGAAAGCGTCTTGATAATTGCCGATATCGACTATCGACCCGATGACGATAGTCAACGTAATCGCTCATCACTAATGATGACATTTGTGCCCTTGATTGAGAAGAAGAGGAGGTAAAACTGCTGGATGAAAGGTGTGTTAAGCACTGAGGAACGGAGTGACACTGATCTTCAGTAATGAGACGCACAAGGAACGAACCAAGCAATGACAGGCCTGTCAGTCCTGCGACTGACGATGTGCTTGCTTGTGTGTTGTTGTTCGGAGGACTGTAAGGAGCGCCTTGTCTCATACCTCTAGCTCCACGCCCTACGCCCCTCCTTGCTCGCTTACCACCTCTAGTTCGCTCCATGTTCAAAACTATAAATATTAAAAAGGTCAAGATTTGCTCACAGTCTCTTATTGAAGAACTATACTCCAAATTCAGCAAATCAACAGTTCTTAAATGCCTATATTTTGCCACAGGCAAATAGGATTATAAACACAATTTTTTCTATACAATATCCATGAAATGAGGTCGAATCGAAGAACCCTCAGAACAAATCAAGTGCTCTTAAATGCCTATACTTTACAACCGGAAAATAGGATTAGAAACAGAAATTTTTCTATGGAATATCTATACAAAATTCCCTAACTCCATAACTAGTGATGAGTTTGATTCCTTAAGCTAGCTGCCCTCCCCCCCAACCGCGTCCTCTAACGAGTAACTTTTCCTGTGTGACATCACTACTAAATAGTTTTCCTGCCTGCTCACCAACCAGCACACAGAACAGAGGCAACAGTGTGTTCACTACAGGGAGTAAGGTGGAAATGGCGTTCAACAGGAAATACGGTGAAATACATAAAAGACGGTTATGTGATTTTAGCAGCCAATGAGATCCCTACTCCCTCAGTAGTGACGTTTTTGACCCCCTCTGTGCTCTGCACTGATTGGCTGGCTGCCAAAACTGAAGGAAGCAGCTGAAAAAGGCGCCGAACGTCTACCCCAAACGCGAACTTTTTACCGAACTTGTGGCAAAAATTCGTCTCAGCTCGGGTTTGGAAAATACATAAAGTTTGTGCCGTACTAACCTTTTTCCGAATGGTTCGGCTCAACACTAGTCAGGACATGCTGATACTAGTAGTTCAGCAACTACTGGAAACCACTGGTCTTGTACATTGTAGTTTGATTTCTTTAATCTAAGGCTCTGTCTACATGGCGATCATTTCCTGTCGGATTCCACATGGAATGCACCTAGATATGTGCCCCAAAAACTTTGAACATCCTTATTCTTTGGTTGCTTTCCACATAGAAAACATGTGGAAATTTACTATTGATGTCTAAAATCCTAAGGTAATACACACCCAAATCATTTGTACATGTATTGTATGTGGTTTTAAACAGTGATCTGCATCCAAAACATACATTTTACTCTTTCTGACTGCAAACTGCCTGTGAAACTAAATCCAAAAAAACTCCTCCAAATGCAAATGCAGTAAGCGTGTACTTTAACCCCTTTCCTATTTTTTTTTTTTTGTCAAGTTCGTTTTTCCCTCACCACCTTCCCAGAGTCATAACTTTTTTACTTTTTCAGCTACATAGACATATGAGGGCTTTTATTTTGTGGGACAAAATGTACTTTCTAATGGTCTCATATACCATACCATAAAATATACTGGGCAACCACCAAATAATTCTAACTGGGGCGCAATGTGAAAAAAATTTACTTGCGCTAATTTTGCAGGAATTTTGTTTTTACGGCGTTCAATCTTCATTGTAATTGATGTGTTATCTGTATTCTACATGATGATACAAATCTGGCAATAGCAAACATGTAAGGTTTTCATTTTATGTGGCCAATAACTTTATTATACTTGTACCTATTGACATAAAGGAGAGTTCATATTGTGTGGGATGAAGTGTACTTTTTATTGGTACCCGTTTGGAATGTATGAAAGTTTTTGATCACTTTATTCTAATTTTTATTGGATATGAAATGACAAAAAAAAACCTACATTTTTTTCTTCTACCATGTTCAGCGTACTTGATAAATGATATTATATTTTAATGATTGGACACTTATGGACGCAGCAATACTGATTATGTGTAACTTCTGAATTATTTTTTTTTATTATTCGTATAATGGCAAAAGGGGATGATTGGAACGTTAAATGTTTTTTATTTATTCAATACATTTTTTTTTTTACTTTAAAATTGATTTCTCCTAAGGAGCTTGACTACTAAGGCACGTGATAATTAAAACAGCCTATTACAATGTATAAACAATGTAATAGTTTGTCCAAAGATGGTGGTTTTACTACTTCCTGGAGCAGCAAGTAGTAAAATAGAAAACATGGTGGTGATAGAAACCTTCATAAGGCTTCCAGCTGCCATGTACACTGATCAGGATCCAGTGATTTCTCTTTTGGGGGATCCCAATTGGAGTAAAAAATGGTGCACAGCATCATTTTTCATTCACTTAGACGTCGCAGCATCAACAGTGTTAAACAGCATGGAGTGGAGCCGACTCCATTTTGTATTGGTACTGGTGGGTGTCAGCTGCTATTAGCGGGATTGCACCGCAATTCCACCTCATAGCCCTTTACTGACACTAGGCCATATAAGAACATCTAGTGTTGCTATGAGGTTAAAAATGTTCTTTAAAAATGCATCAGATGACACAATTTTCAACGGCAGAATCTGCCTAGATTTTCAACTGCAGAATCTACCTGGATTCCAGGTTTTAAATTTTACTCTGTCATGTAAATTTTCCCTAATGATCCAAGGCAGTGAGTTCCATAAAATGGGTGCAGCATGAGAGGAGCCATGCAGAAGTGAGAAAATGTAACAAGTAAGGATGAGATTTGCTTTTATTTTAGTATGGATTTTTGTCTATTTGAGTGCTCTGCAGCCTGATACTTTCACATTCCAGGACATGCTGGTAGTAGTAGTTCCGCAACTGCTGGAGACCAATGGTCTGGTACATTGTAACTTGCTTTTTTGTGGTTCTCACAATTTACAATACAATGTTTGACAGTCTGATCTCAACATGAATTCTGAATAAAAATTTCGAAACCCCGAATACTCTGGATGTTATTTTGATGCAGACACTGGGAAATATATTCTTTAAAGCCATCAGTTATTTTGGATGATTTATGACTGCCATTTGCTCTTTACTAATCCAGTCCCAAAACAGAAGTCAATTTTAGTGCATTCTCTTGCCGGGTCTCTACGGTAAAACCATCTTTTCTTTCTTCATGCACAGAACTGTAAACAGAGTAACCGTTACCACAAAGAAATGGCTTTGATTACTGTACCTGAAAGGAGCAAATTGTTTGGCATATACTAGACAATATGATTGAGTGCACCAGTTGGAATATGTAGTAGCGCGGAACATTCTGTACAGAAAATGGTAATTCTAGCACAGCATCCTACCTAATGCTGTCATTGTTGTGCATAGATTTTGAGTGAAAACAAACAGGCAGAAAAACCTGAGCGGATCCCTAAATATAGATGATCCAAAAACTTCTGCAGATTAAGAAATAACAATAAATTGGCACTGTTATAGGTAAATGCACTGTAACAGCAAATGGTCAGGCTGGGGATATACAGGATAGATGCCCATAGGAAAGGGTAGGGAATACAAATACTGTACATTAGTATAAAACCTGTTTCATTTAAATAAGTTAAGCAGTGCAAGGGATTGAAAGACATAAGGAAAAAGTCCCTGATTTTGTTCCCAGAAATAGCACGACCCTGCCCACATGTGGTGCCTGGTGCTGCAGATCATCCCCGACTACATGAATGTCGCCTCACATTTTTTGAACATGTCTTTATTTTTTTATCATCACACAACCTCACCAGCTTCCGCCATAGCAGTTTTAGCTTACATTATGTTCTTCTTTACCTCCCTGCTTTCCAAGCGCCATAACTTTTTTTCAAAACAGAGGTATACGGTCTTGGTTTTTGTGCACTTTCTAATGGTACCAAAAAAAATGCAATTGCACCATTTTTGTGGAGGTTTCGTTTTTATGAAGTGCAGTGTTTAGTATAAATTATATGCTATTCATTTTCTGTGGGTTGGTATAGCAATTTTTTTTAGAGTTTTCAGTGGTTTTAAAAAAAAAACCTCAAACTTAGGGCCTTATGCATGAAAACTATTTATCAGTGAGACTGTCTTTGTTGCTCAGAGCAACCAATAAGAGCTCAGCTTTCATGCCACATAGGGAGACATGTATGATCGGGTTTTTCACCCCTTTCTGGTGTCAGATATGCCTAAGTCAGCGGCCACGATGTCTAATGCACCTAATGAATGTGTTAGGTGCATTGTTCGTAAGACTCAACACTTTTTAAAGCCACTAACATGAGGGGTGTTCTGGGGGCGTCGCACCACACTCGTAATATTAGACACATCTATGAATGTGGTTTTGCAAAACTAGGTGCATTACTGCTCGGACAGGCAGACCTATCTCAATGTGGTGCCTGAGCCTGAGGAGTCGGAGTGGAGCTGGATTTGCTGTAAGGGAAAAAAATGTCCAATATTTCTCAGCTTACACCAGTACAATAATAAAAAGTAATTTAAGATACTTATCAAACTATATAACATTTAATTATTTAAATTTCATAAAAATTTTTATCGTATAAAAATAATATAAAAATATAGAATATCCCAAAAATATAGAAATATCTCCAGTAAAATGTATTTAAAATGAATATAAAATAGAACTAATGTTACATTAAATAACCACTGATGATGTTCAGATTTTTAGATTTTTAATTTTTACTACATTAAATTTGACATTTATTTTTGCTGCTCTCACCCTTTATTCTACATACAGCAAAAGCAAGCACGGCACAGGTATTGCTGGCAACTGTGGTTCACCAAGTAAGATCAGTACCATAGTTTCTATTCAATGACATGTTATTCTAATGACTTCTTTTATTTCCAGCCTGTCTATAGCCTTTATACATGTTTGGGGCATTACTAATGCGCCTAAGTTCCATAATGCGCCAAACACACAGACAAGGTGCAATGAACTGTACACACCATTTATGAACGCACAAAAAACACTTTCATACATTCAGGTGCATTATACACTGAAAAATAGATGCAAAAATGAACTTTGATGCAACTAGTTCATTAAATGTATCTTATATTTATCTGAAAAAATAAAAGCTGAGCTCTGATTGATTGCCATAGGCAATTAAGACAGTTTTCCTGCTATATTTTTCATACATAATGCCCCTAAAGTATTTAATTTTTTTTTTTTCAATTTCTACAAGCAATCTTGTTTTTACATTATGAGCCTGCATGAGGGCTCGCTTTTTTGAGGTTTAAAGTGTCATTTTGATCGGTAGCATTTTAGGGATTTTATACATGGCTTTTTGATCACTTTATACTCTCAAATTTATGAGACAGGAAATTACCAAACAATACAAATTGGTAAATAAAGAAACATTTGAATAGATCAGACATCTACAGACATGGCAATACCAATAATATTTAGCTTTTCATTAGTTTCTTTTTAAAATGGCAAAAAAGGAGGGTTGAATTTCTATTATTTACATATATTATATTTTTAAAAGTTTCTTGCTGTCCTTCTTTTGTGGAACAAACCACATTTTCCAAACATCAGCACTTATAGGCCGTATCCAACCTCACATCTGCAGTTATAGCATCTCTGCCATTGACACTTTCCAGTCCCAACAGGTTGAGTCCTCGAGAAAGGGCCATAAGACTTAAAATGATGCCCTATGACTTTACTTCAGGAAAAAGAGTACGGGTATGTGCACATGGATTTTGTATCTGATTTTGGATCCGTTTTGGATACGAAAATAACATTAAAAGCGATGCGTCAATCGAATCCAAAACGCATCCAATAGGCATCCGACACGCAGGTGCATGTTTGGATGCTTTTTGGCTGCAGCAGGAACGCAGCCTATAGTTTTAAATTGGGCGCCTGCTGCATCAAACAGATCAAGAATTGACATGACAATTCTTAGAACGGATCTGAAAAACGCATCAGAAAGACACATGAAAACATGCAGCAGTGATCACTCGTCTGAATGACGATGCATGTTTTACATTGAAAGTAATGCAAATCACACAGCGCATTGTTAGATGTGTGTTTGGGTCCATTATGGTCCGAAACACAGATCCAAACATGCATCTATAAATGTATGTATAGACGGAGTCAACATGTCATGTGAAAATACCCTAAGTTTGTGTCTAGACGGTGTGGTTTTACTGTAAAATTTTGACACGGATTTTGGTTTTGAAAACCGTCAATATCAAACTGTAAATCCATCCTCAGACCTCAATAGAAAATCTGAGTTGTAGTCTAAACGGCTCGAATTTTCTGAGGTCAGATTTCGTAACTGCAATTTTTTCACAAAACTTGCAATATGTTCAATAATTTGCAGTATTTCACTGGGAAAATGGTGGAAAATGTACTTTTAATGTCAATGAGGGAGGCTAAAAACCAACCATAAAATTATTTGTACAAAAGTATTACACCCCTCACAAATAACTCAACATACAGTCATCAATGTCTAAACTGCTTGCGACAAAATGAAAAATGGAAAAATTGTGCCCAACTTGATATTTTCCCTCCACAGTGCCATGTGACTCATTAGTGTTACAGGATCTCAGGTGTGAATGAGCAGGTGTGGTCAATTTGGTGATATCACTCTCACACTCTCTCATACTCATCACTGGAAGTTTAACATGACACCTCATGTCAAAGAACTGTCTGAGTATCTGAAAAAAAAGAATTGTTGCTCTAAATATAGACGGTCTAGGCTATAAGAAAATTGCCAACACCCCTAAACTGAGCTGCAGCATGGTGGCCAAGACTATACAATGGTTTAACAAGACAGGTTTGCCATGGTCAACCAAAGAAGTTGAGTGCACATGCTCAGCATCATATCTAGAGGTTGTCTTTTTAAAATAGACGTATGAGTGCTCCCAGAATTTCTGCAGAGGTTAAAGGATGGGGGGAGTCAACCTTTCAGAAAACACGCCGCACACTGCATCAAGTTGGTCTGCATGGCTATTGTCCTAGAAAGAAGCCTTTTCTAAAGACAAGCAGACTAAGGACATGAATTATTGGAATCATGCCCTGTGGTTTTATGAGACTAAGATAAACATATTATTTTAACATGGTCTCCAGTGTTTTTGTGGTGGCAACCAGGTGAGGAGTACAAAGACGTGTATTTTGCCTACAGTAAAGTATGGTGATGGGAGTGTCATGGTTTGGGGCTGCATGAGTGCTGCTGTGGGGAACTACATTTCATTTATGCCAACATGTACTGTGACATACTAAAGTGGATCATGATCCCCAACATGACATAATGACCCCAAACAGACCTCCAAGATGACCACTGGCTTGCTAAAGAAAATTAAGGTAAAGGTGCTGGAATGGCCAAGCATGTCTCCAGATCTTAACCCTATTGAGCATTATTGGGCATCATTAAATGGAAGGTGGAGGATCACAAAGACTCTAACATTCACCAGCTCCGTTAAGTAATCATGAAGGAGTGGAAGAGGATTCCAGTGGCTGCAACCTATGAAGATCTAGTGAACCTCATGTCCACGAGAGTTAAAACAGTGCTGGAAATAAATGGAGGCCACAAAAAATATTGATAATTTGGGGCACAATTTGTCCATTTTCATACTCACTTTTGTTGCCAGTAGTTTAGACATTGATGGCTGCATGTAGGGTTATTTTGAGGGCACACCAAATTTACACTGTAATACAAGCTGTACACTATCTACTTGTACATTGAATCAAAGTGTCAAATATTCAGTGTTGTCCCGAGAAAAGATAGAATACAATATTTACTGAAATATGAGGGGTGTACTCACGTACTCATATCATACTTGACACACTGGTGATTTTGTTTTTCCACCTACAAAGAGTGGAGATACATAATTTTAATTGTAGGTACACTATGACTGTGAGAGGCAGAATCTAAAAAAAAAATCCGGAAAATTGCAAAGTATGATTTTTAAATAATTAATTTGCATCTTATTGCATGAAATAAGTATGTGATACAATGTCGCTGAGCTTACATTGAGTTTCAGCTCCACCAAAGATTTTTGATTGGGTTTAGGTCTGGAGATTGGCTGAGCTACCCCAGGACCTTGAAATGCTTCTTATGGGGCCACTCCTTAGTTACCCTGGCTGTGTTTGTCAGGTCATTGTCCTTCTGGAAGACCCAACCACAACTCATTTTCAATGCTCTTACTGAGGGAAGAAGGTTGTTGGTCAAAATCTCGCGTTTGATGGCCCTATCTATCCTTCCTTCAATATGGTGCAGTGTCCTATGTCCTATGCCATTTGCAAAAAAGCACCCCCAAAGTATAATGCTTCCAATCCCATGCTTCACGGTTGGGATGTTGTTCTTGGGGTTGTATTCATCCTTGTTCTTCATCCAAACATGGTGAATGGACTTGATATCAAAAAGTTCTATTTTGGTCTCATCTGACCACATGACCTTCTCCTATGCCACCCCAGATGGTTATTGGCAAAATTCAAATGGGCCTGAACATATACTGGCATGAGCAGGGGGACCTTTTTCCCCTATAGGATTTTAATTCATTACTGCATAGTGTGTCATTAATGGTAATCTCTGAGACTGTGCTCCCAGTTCTACTGAGGTCAATGACCTGATCCTCACATGTAGTTCTGGGATGATAACTGACCTTTCTTAGCATCATCCTTAACCCACGAGGCAAAATCTTGCATGGAAACCCAGACCAAGGAAGATTGACAGTCATCTTGTGTTTCTTCCATTTCCTAATAATTGCACCAACAGTTGTTACCTTCTCACCAAGCTACTTGCCTTCTGTCCTGTGGCACATCATAGCTTTGTGCAGGGCTACAATTTTGTCACTGGGTTCTTTAGACAGCTCTTTGGTCTTGACCATGGTAGAGAGTTTGGAGTGGGATTGATTGAGCATGTGGACAGGTGTCTTTTATGCAAATAGCAAGTTCAAGTAGGTGTAATTAATACAAGTAATGAGTGCAGAGTAGGAGGGCTTCTTAAAAGAAACAAAAAAAATAACAGGTCTGTGAAAGCCAGAATTCCCGCTGATTGGTGATCAGATATTCATTTCATGCAATAAAATGCAAATTGATTATTTAAAAATCATACAATGTGATTATCTGGATTTTTTTCAGATTGATGTGTACCTATGATAAAAAATACAGACTTCTCCATTCTTTGTAGGTGGGAAAACATCTATCTATCTATCTATCTATCTATCCATCTATCTAGATATAGATATATATAGTACCTCACAAAGTGAGTATGCCCTTCATATTTTTGTAAATGTTGTATTATATGTTTTTTGGGGAAAATTGACAAATTGTGCCAAAAGTGTCAATATCTTGTGTGGCCACCATCATTTTCCAGTGCTGCCTTAACGCTCATGAGCATGGAGTTCACTAGAGCTTTACAGGTTGTTACTGGAATACTCTTAGGGTATGTTCACATGGCGTAATTTTGGCGCACATTTCACCGCGTATTTGCGGTGTAATACGGGTGAGATGCGTGCCGAAGTTACGGTAATCCATAGCTCTCATAGTGAACTTGGATTACGCCTCCTCTCTCTGCTCGTAAAATATGCGCGTGGAGATAAGTGACATGTCAGTTATTCACGGCGAATATGCTCCGAGAGTAATGAATGCCTATGGGGCCGGCAGGCTGCTGGTCCCCCCGTGCCGCAGGAGTATGCGCATATTAGCGTGAGCTCCCGAAACAAACAATGTACTGCGGCGCGTACTGTACACCTTGTGAACATACCCTTACACTTCGCCATGACACCATTAATGAGGAGAACAAGGAGAGAGAAGATAAAAAAGAGAGGGTGAGAGAAAGAGAGAGAGGGAAGAGAGAGAGGTGGAAGAGAGCGAGTGGAGAATAGAGGGGGGAGAGAGAAAGTGAGAGAGAGGGCGTGATTGTCATAGCCAGTTGAAGCTTCTGTTTATTCGGAATGGAGTAACTATTAGCTAGTTGTGTTCAAACAGAAGAGGTCATCTGGCAACAAGCCGACTGTGGCCTATGAGCCTGCAATATAACCCGGGGGCTATGAAAGTTGCTCATAGAAACAGCCAGAAAGATAAAGTCTCAACATTCAATGTAGTGAAAGAAAAAATAATGCAATAAATGTGTTCATGTTGTGAAGATTGTAACTGTAATATTGAAGTATTGTGCTGGGAGTAAATCCTGCCAAGACCTCAAACTGTTGTCTCTGTTTTCTTTTTTTCACACTACATCTTTCAGCACACCACCACTCGTTGGCCTCACTCATCATCACCCGCAAATCTACATTTATGATGCCCCTAACACTATACAGTCCCAGTAGGTCAAGTCCCAGAGGTAGGGCCATGAGACTTAAAATACTGCTCTGTAACGTTACTTGAGGAAAAAGACTAAATAGGGTGCCATATTTGGATAGTAGCCAAGCCTGCACCTTTAAATCATTTTTTAAAACATTGGATAAGTCTATATAATGAAAAGCTTCATGCAGTTGCTTTTTCTGGCTTGTTTGACATCCAGGACAATAATATTCAGTGTAAAGATGCTCTTAATAGCAACACTGCACCCAAATCTACCAGGGAGATAACTGCCATTACGGTACAGCCACATTACTTACAGCTCTAAAATAGGGTAAATTACTCCGCTTTACTGATTGCTATACATTGTGATTTGTTCATAGAGCCCCCTTGATGCATCAGTCTGATTTTTGTAAACGCTTTTCTAGGCACAGTCCTTCGAGCACTTGGAATATTCTTACTTCACAGATTGTCCTTCAGAAAGCAAAAAATAAAGTATGCATTCCATTGGCAATCATACAGCTTGCATTAACAGCAGAATCACTTACACTATTTGATGAGCAATACACTGATTGCTGCTTTTTCAATGAATGTAATAAGTTTTCTTCTTTCAACTTTTCTATGCATTTATCATATTTATAGTTTACTTCACAGATCCTTCTAATGTCTTCTTTTTCTCAAGTACAGCCACCTGCTGCTTACAAATCAAGTACATATGAATATATCACCGACTTCAGGCAAGTGGCATAGTTGTCAGAGTAGCAGGTGGAGCTGATGTGAGTTCCTTCAACCTGCTGTGACAAATAGAGTTTATTGGCAATTTCAATTTTCCAATTTATGTATAAAATTGTCCAACCAGGTAAAAACTGTTTTGAGATGTCCCAAAAAGTATAGGTCCATGATTACTAAACAAACCTACCTGGCAGTCTAGAGGGCAGAAGCAGGTTCAGGGCAACCGTGCTGTTTAGGTTTCAGAGCTTGATGTTATATTTTACTGTACAGTATAAACCAATGTATAGTGGCCCCTCAAGATACAATGGCCTTAGGATACAATATTTTTAGCATACAATAGTCTTTCCACGGACATTGTAGGTTGAGCAGGGTTTCAAGATACAATGTCCCAAACACTGATCCAGCCAATTATCATGAATGTTTTACATGTAAAACATCAGTACATCAAGCTGCTCTTACATGTATTACTGAGGAGCATGCAGTGACTGGTGGTCTAGTACCTCCTCTCTACAATACAGTGTGGTACTACATATCCTGAACTGCTCTTACATGTATTATTGAGGTGCATGCAGTGATTGGTGGACTAGTAGCAACTCTCAACAATACAGTGCAGTACTACATGTCCTGTACTGCTCTAACATGTATGAGTGAAGTGCATGCAGTAATTGGCGGTCTAGTAGCACCTCTCTACAGTATAGTGTAGTACTGCATGTCCTGTACTGCTCTTACATGTATTATTTCAGAGCATGCAGTGATTGGCGGCCTAGTAGTGCCTCTCTACATTACAGTGTGGTACTACATATCCTTCATTGCTCTTACATATATTATTGCAGAGCATTCAGTGATTGGCGGTCTAGTAGCACCTCTATACATTACAGTTCAGTACTATATCTCCTGTACTGCTCTCACATGTATTAGTGAGGTGCATGCAGTAATTGGCGGTCTAGTAGTGCCTCTCTGCAGGACATTGTGATACTACATGTCCTTTACTGCTCTTTCATGTATGAGTGAAATGCATACAGTAATTGGCAGTCTAGTAGCACCTCTCTACAGTACAGTGTGATACTACACGTCCTGTAGTGCTCTTACATTTGCCAGGTATTGAGGTGAGGTGCCGAGGCGTGCCAAGGTCCTCTATACTGCCACATGCCGCGGCTATCCATTAGAGGACACACATGCTGTCTCGTCCTGATTTAATGGGCCAGCGCATGCCACCAACTGGTTATTATGGCCAACAACTTGTCCAGATGTTGGTGTTGTTACTTTGTACTACCACTCCTGCATGTTGCTTTGGATAGCTCTACTGTTACTAACTCCTCGCTATGTTCCTGACTCTGCCTTGTCTGCCACTTGACCTAACCTTACTCCTGAACCTGACCTCGCTTGTACGCTGCTAGCCCTGAACGTTTGTCAGTTTCCGACAATGTCTCTGCATCATGCTCCAGTACTTCACAAGTCCACATGTTGGCTATCACCTTAAGGACCTTCATTAGAGGTAGCAATCTAGAAGTTTCCTGCAGCAAAATACAAACAGTCTTGAAGTGGGCTCTGGTGAAAACCAGGGGCTCCTTAGACTCTGCTCCCCAGCTTAGGCTGTATATACATGTCGCCCTTAATGTTTAACTCATTTTTAAAGAATATATATATATATATTTTTTTTTTTTTTATTTCCCATATTGCTATCAAACATCCTTACATTCTTTAGTTTTCCACTAGGCCTTTTGATAGTCTGACACTTCATGTTCTGTAGAGAAAATTTTTCAGCATTCTCTCCTAGTGATGAGCAATTACGTTGACTATCGTCATCGGGTCGATAGTCAATATCGGCAATTATCAATAAGATATCCGATAGTCGATAATAGATTATCGCCGATGACCATTAAAGTCTATGGGAGAGGAACAACACCTTCATTCTTACACCCAAACAGGGATGGAGAAGCTGGAATTAACATCCACAACAGTCAAATGAATACGGGCTACATCTTGGGCAACATACCCTTAAACCTGCATGACCCACAAATTAAAAAGTGCCAGAAGGCAGTATGATTTGAACCATCATTTTACTTGAACTGGACATTGAATATCCCTGTCCTGGAACGCAGCATGAGCCCCAAACCTGCATGACCCCAGATTAAAAAGTACTGGGAAAAGGAGTCTTTCAACCACCATTTTAGTTGAACTGGACATTGACTATACCTGTTCTGTACCACAGTATGACCATATAAACTGTCTGACCCACAGATTAAAAAGTGCTGTGAAAAGGAGTGTTGGAACCACCATTTTAGTTGAACTGGACATTGACTATACCTGTCCTGGACCGCAGTATGACCATTAAACCTGTCTGACCCCCAAATTAAAAATTACTGGGAAAAGGAGTCTTTCAACCACCATTTTAGTTGAACTGGACATTAACTATATCTGTCCTGTACCGCAGTATGACCATTAAACTTGTCTGACCCACAGATTAAAAAGTGCTGGGAAAAGGGAATCTTTCAACCACCATTTATTAAAATGGACATTGATATATTTTCTGTCCACAGTAGACCAAAAAACCTGTCGACCCACAGTTTAAAAAGGCCGGAAAAAGGAGTCTTTGAACCACCATTTTGTTGAACTGGACATTATATACCTTTCCTGGGTACAGCATACCCCCAAACCGCATGACCCCCAGATTAAAAGGCCGGAAAAAGGAGTCTTTAAATCACCATTTTAGTTAAACGGACTTGATTTCTTCCTGTACCACAAAATGCCCATTAAACCGTTGCCCCCACAGATTCAAAAGTGCCGGAAAAAAGGAGTCTTTCAACCCCCTTTTTATTTCATGGACTAGATATACCGCCCCTGTACCGAGAATGACCTTTAAAACCTGTCTGACCACAGATTAAAAGTGCGGAAAAAAGGGTCTTTAAACCCCATTTTGTTGAACGGACATTGCTATACCTGTCCGGGGGCCAACAGGCCCCAAAACCCCTGCATGACCCCCACTTTTAAAAAGTGCCGGAAAAAGGAGTCTTTAAACCCACTTTTTAGTTTCATGAACATAGATAACCTGTCCTTACCGCAGAATGCCCTTAAACCTGTCTGACCCACAGATTAAAAAGTGGGGGGAAAAGGAGTCTTTGAACACCATTTTTGTTTCCGGGAATTGATCTTCTGTCCTGTCCCGCAGAATGACCCCTGGCCTGTTTGACCCACAGATCACAAAGTGGCACTTGTTTTTTTTATAGTGACTGTTTTTAGTATATTTTTTTTTTTAACTGACATTTGTTTACAAAATTTATTTGGGGAAAGTTTTATTTATAGTTTTAATTATTATCATTTTGCTTTTTTTTCAAGTGTGTTAACTACAAAACCCCCCCCTGCAGTTTTTAAAGGGTATTTTTTCACGTTATTATTTATTATTATTATTATTTTATTATTATTATTTATTTTAAGGCCTTTGATTCCGGGCGCTGTACATTCGGGGGGTTACAAATTACTAGGTAAAAACGATACGGATAAGGGAAAATGAAAATTTGGGCAGCAGAGGGGGGGACCCCCCCTGGGGGGCTTAAAATCTACAAGGG
Source organism: Phyllomedusa bahiana (assembly GCA_025379985.1). Lineage (NCBI taxonomy): Eukaryota > Metazoa > Chordata > Amphibia > Anura > Hylidae > Phyllomedusa > Phyllomedusa bahiana. Next base: position 135,823 of record JAODAL010003627.1, read on the forward strand.
GGGGGAAAAAAGGACAGGAGGTAGGGGCAGAATGTCTGTGAAGGAAGTAGTGAAAATTTTAGTGAAGGTTAAAGGGTTTTAGTGAAGGTGTAGATGTGTTTTTTTGTGTACACACCATAAGTAAATAAAATTGTCTTTTTCCCCCCAAAAACATTTCTTAGTTGAGAGACATTTGCCCCCGGGCTTCTGAAGTGATTCAGCCAATCAATTTAAATGGTTTTTTTTCCTCCAAATCCTTCTTCATTGATTGGGGGACAGATCCCCGGAGACAAATGAGTACCCCATAGTGCCCCCCCCCAAAAAAATTTTTAAAGCCTAAATTGTGCAATTTGGTCCCACCCGGGGCCCCCTTTTGACACTACAAAACCTCACAGAAATACCTTTTTAAAAACGATTTTAGGAAATGTGAAGCTTCCTGATTGCCCCAATGGTGGGGCCCGTGGCTCCCGTCGCCTCTGTTAACCGGGGCCAGTGCCAGGCCAGACTTCAGTGGGTGGGTGAGAGCCCAGGTGGTTTTCTATTAACACGCGGGTTTTCAGCTGCCTTTCCGGGAGTTACAATGGGTGCTTTTTGTGAGCCAGGCTCGCCCCGTATCTATTAACACGGTAAAAAAAGCCCTTAGACGCAGCAACAAAAAAGTCGGGTTGAAGCAGATGCAGAAGGGGAAGTTAAGGTAAGACCCCAGCCTTCACAGAACCAGTCAAGACCTGGGTAGCGTTTGCCCTCCTATAGTGGGACCAATAGCTTCATTTGGGAAAATACGGGGTTAACGCTCCTGTTCCACCCAGGTGCCTTTTTCTTTGCTTTCTTTTTTCATTTACCAACGTGTGGAGGAAAATTGTCTTGTTCTTTGTTCTTGCCCCTGCCCAAACCCTGTCTTAAAAATTTAATAAAAAATTGGCCCTGTCTTCCTGTACCCCCCTTGTCAATTCAGAGGATTTTTTTTTACCAGTTTTTTGTACAGCAATTTTTTTAGTAGTTTAAATTCTAGAAAACACATTTTTAAAATAGGGGAATCCGAAATGTCTTTTTTTCTCTTTTTTAATTGTATTATATGGGTTGTCTCAATACAGGGATTGTTTGCTTGTTAAAGACTTCAAAAACAAGTCTTTTTTGCAATATGTGTCCTTAACAGGTCCTACCTATTCCTGTTTTGACGCCCATCACCCTTGACCACTCTTGAAATTTGAAGAAAAAATGTTGTTAGAAAAAACATTTTTAAAAATAGGACCTTAAGTTGCTGCATGTCCAGAAAAATGCCCCCCAAAAATTAAAAACGGGGACCCATGAGCCACTTTTGAAAATTGTGAAAAAACAAATGTTTTTAAAAAAAAAATTTTTTTTTTTTTAAAACAGGACCTGTAGAATAGCGCATGTCACAGCAAAATCCCCCCAAAAAATTCAAAGCATGACCCTGGCCCTTGGAAATTTGTGAAGAACAAATGTCTTTTAGAAAAAAAACATTTTTTTTAAAATAGGACCTTGATAGCTGCATGTCACAGCAAAATGCCCCCAAAAAAATTTTAAAAAAGAACCCTTGAGCCATTTTTGACAATTGTGAAACCAAATGTCTTAGAAAACAATTTTTTTTTTGGGGAATAGGACTGTAATTATTGCTGCATTAAAAGCGCATGCCCCAAAAAATTATAAAAATGACTTCCCCCTGTTAAAATTTTTGAGGGAGAATCCCACTTAAAAGCCACATTTTTTTTCCAAAGGACTATGATTATTGATGTATCTCACAGAAAACATGCCCCCAAAAAAAAAAAAAGACTCTCAGCCACTGTTAAAATTGTGAGGGGAAATGCCATTGAGCCACATTTCTTTTCCAAAAGGGGACCATTTATAGCTGTATCTCCAGCAACTGCCCCCCAAAAAAATTATAAATATGACTTCTCCCCCCTATAAAAATTGTGAGCGAAAAATGCCACTTAGAAGCCACTTTTCTGTTCCAAAAGGACCATAATTATATGTATCTCCGCAACATGCCCTAAAACAATTGACAATGCGAAAACTTTAAAAAAAAAGTGAGTAAATGGAACGGGTTGTATGAAACCTTGCTGCTTTTACAGTCCCCTCACAGAAAAAAACCACAAAAGAATGGGGGGAAAAGAGAATAAAAATTGCGAAAGAAATGCCCTTTTTTAAAAAAAAAATTTTTTAAAGAGGACCATTTCGTTTAAAGAGGAATGTGAAGTAGACCGGAACTAACGGTGCCCTCCAATTGGGGCCCACCATATCAAGATCCATGCCTAATTCATCTTGAGAAGTCAAACGCCCCAATTATCTGGGGGAAAGTCGGATTTTGTTGTAATGACTCCTCCACGTGCTGAAGGTCGCCAAAAAGGGACGTTGGCTGCCTTGCGGCCCCTTGGCGTGGCGAGCGAGCTGGGCCCCTTTCACCCTTTTTGGATCCCAGAGTCTTTTGGGCCCGGAACCACCCAAAAAAACATCGTTTTGGCGCAGATAGTCGGCACCATGATCTTAAGTGGTCTTGTTTGTTGGATGTGTGCCCTGCATTGCATGCTTTGGGTGAGGTGGTAAAAAAAGATTGCCAGGGGTCCCCCTTTGGCTTCTGCCCCTTTCCCCTGCTGCTGCTGCTGCCGTACGGTACTTGGCGCTCTACTGCTGTCACTTCGCGATGTTTTTCCCCCCTGACATTTGGGAACGTGAAGCAGAAGCAACGATGTTTCCCCCCTTGATCAATCGCAAGGTTTCCATTTCCTGCTTTTACTTCTATTTGGGTGGGGGGGAAGGAAAGTGCTGAGTTTTGTTTTTACCGGGGATCCAGGGGGGTGGCTTTTCCGTAATGTTGTTCTTTTGATGGGCCCTTAATGCGAGGTCATGTTGGGGGAAAGGGGACCGACTCAGTGAGAGATGGGGCCTTGATTTCCAAAACCTCTGGGTCGAGGGCACTAGCAAATATCTTCCTCATCTTCCCCTCCGCCTCAATTCACCCAAAAATCTTTCCCGGCAGGGACTCAGTAAGCTTGTCTAGGAATACCTTTTCCCCCTCCCCTTCCTCCGCACAGCTTCAAAAACAGCCCCAATTGCCTCGATGATCACCCCGGAGCTGATCGCTGCCCTTTTTAGCCCCGGAAACCCCCCCCACTGCCTAATGAAGCCCAAAAAAAATTAGAGGGGTGTCGGGCCTTTTGGATTTGACGGGGGAAAGCCCGTGTCCGCTCTGTTGCTCCCCCTCCGTCGTGGTGGGACGTTGTTTAGATGGGCCAACGAGTTCCCGAATAGGATCCCACAATGCTCATGTGACAAGGGCACGTCCGCACTGCCATTTGGTGGCTTCTTCAAAAATGGGAAGGAGGGCGACTCTTTCACTGCCCCACTCTCGGTGGCTCAACAACCCCCTGGCCGCCCCCGCTGCTTGTCAGGGCCCTGTGTCCCTTGTACTGGTAATGGGATTGCGCTGCTGCCACAAACGCTGGAGCAGTGGGGGTGAATTCCAGCGTTTGCCAGTAACAATGGACTTTAAGGGGGGAGGCCGGGGACGCTGCAACGCAGCCAGGGGGGACGAAAAGGGTGCGAACGGCGGAAAAGTGCGAACTCGACCTCGACCTTCCCACAGGCGTCCAGACCCCGGGTAGCTCTTTTGAAATTTCTGGACGACAAAGGGTTAGACAGTTTCCCGGCAAGGGATGGCTCCGCCAACCCATTTAAGGGCGCCCGGATTTCGCCCGTTATCGCACACCACCTTTTTTGGCCAAAGGGTTCTTTTCACCCCGCCAGCGCCGGTCCGTTGGGGAGCCGTCCACGCCCTGACCTTGTTGGACGGTCCCCCAAACAGATTAAATTTTTTCACGGCCTGGTTTCTTTGGGCAGGATCCCGAGGACCTTTTGGGGAAAGAGCCCCGCACAATCCCTGCGGTTTTGAAGGGTGGCGAGCCGAAAAGCCACCGTCACCCCCGGAATCCACCCCCCGCTCAAGTGGCTGTCACGGATTTTTAGCGGCCCTTGGCCGTGCTTACTAGTCCCTGTGTCGGTGGTCTTGGACTTTTCCGGACAAGAGAGCAAAACGCTTTAAATTTTAGCTGACACGTGGCTGGCCAGGGGAGGGACGGCTTTTCGACAAAAAAAAAGCCTGCTCGGCATCTGGATTGGGGGCAGGCAAGGGCCCTGACGTGGCGGAACCCATCTGTGTCCCCCAGAGGAAAGGCAAATTTTCCCAAAGGGCCAAAAAACCGGCAATCCCCACATTCAGGCTTTTGGCTTTGGGAGGTTTGGGTTTTTAAATGTTTTTTTTGCTCCCAAACCTGGGAAGAAGAAAGGGGTGCTGTAGACTGGCCACTGTACGGGGTGCAGGTAACAAATGGCGGGAAAGGGGAATGGTAGAAGGGGCTTGGGGGTGGTGGTACTCGGGCGACGGGGAGGGAAGCGGAGGCTGATCCCTGATCAGACTTGAGGACATGGCAGCTGGGAACGCTTGGGGTGGCGGGGGGGAGGGGGTGGAGACAAAGGGTGTACAGTGGTTGGGCCCGGCATCGGTCTGGCCTTTTTTGGCCAAGTTTGCCTCCCCTTTTTTTATGCATTCGCTGCATGTGAAAACATGTTGGTGGTGGTTAAACACCTAAGATTCTTGCCTCTTTTTGCGTTTTCGGCAAAGGCGCATTGCATCGTGGGGAATCAAACTTGCTCAAAGAAAGGGCCCCGGCTTTAGAGGGGCCTGGGCCTTTTTTCGGCGATAACAGGGCGGAGTTTCCGTGAACTGGTGGCAGAAACATACACAGACTGCTGCGACCGCCCTCTCCCTTTTTGAGGGGGGGACCCTACTGAAAAATACCCCCTCATTTCCTCCTCGTTTAGTGATGAAAGCGCTCGCAAGCAAATTCTGCTGAAAAACCACGTTGGATCCGCAAAAGTCGTATATCATCATCATCAAAAAGGGGACTTGGTCGTCCGACATTCTGCATCAGGAGCTTGGGGTACAAGCAAGAGGGACTGCAAATCTTGCCCACCGCCCGGAATTTTTTCCCATTTTACCCACTTCCTTTTTCCTCCTCTGATGGCATCAGTAACTGGGCGTCAAACAGAGAAAAATAATCATCTTTGGCCTCTTGATTTTTAACAGGCTTTGACCCCACCGCATTTTGCTCAAAGGGTCTTCAGAAAAAGGATTATCCACAGTGGGGGTACACGAGTTGACATTTGGGCTGCCCTTTGCTTCATGTTTGGAAGGATGTGTGACGAAATTTTTTGACCGTGATGTAGGACGAGGAGGAAATGCGGAGCAGGTTTATTAACCACTGAAAAAAAGATTGGGGACGTTTTTGTTATGAGATTCACAGGCCCTGACCCCCGTGATGATAGGCCTACGGTCCTGCAAAATGAGATCCCCTGGCTGCGTGTTTTCGCCCCGATGGGAGGGGCACCTTTTTCGTAACCTACCCATTCCTACCCCCTCTTTGTTCCTTACCCCCTGAATTTCGCACCATGTACAAAAAGATAAAAATTTTAGAAGGGTTTGGGAAAAGTTTTGGAAAGTCTCTTATTAAAAGACGGGAAATCACAGTATTCTCAAATCCCCAAATCAAAACAAAAAATTCTGGGTTGAAATTTAAATGCTAGGTACCCCTTTTCAACAAAGCTTGATGACAAAAGGAAAAAAAACATGTTGAAATGTATCGGATAATAAACCCCTATTTTGGCACCTATCAATTCCCTGTGGTGACTACAAAATTTTGTATTCAAATTTTTAAATGCAAAGTCTCTATCAAAAAAAACTTGACTACCAAAAAAAATGAAATAAAACCTGTCTGAATTATACGGAAAAAAAGGTATTTTTGGGACCTACAGTACACCTGTGGGATAAAAGTTATGGATTCAAAAATTTTAAAATGCAAGGTCTCTTTAACAAAGCGGCCGCGCCCAAAATGAAAAAAACACGTATCTGAAATGTATACGGATAATAAAAGGTATTTTTTGGCACCCATCAATTCACTGTGGTGTCTACAAATTGCTGTATTCAAATTTAAATCAAATAGCTCTATCAAAAAAAGTTGACTGACCAAAAGTGAAAAAAAACACCTGTCAAATGTATACGGATAATAAACGGTATTTTTTGGACTTTCAATTCCCCTGTGGGACTACAAAAATTTCTGTATTCAAAATTTTAACTGCAAAGTAGCTCTATCATAAAGCTTGCAGACCAAAAGTGAAAAAAACACCTGTTGATATGTTACGGATATAAAAGGTTTTTGGCACCTATCAGACACCTGTGGGATACAAATTGTTGGATTCAAATTTTTAACTGCAAGGGGGTCTACAACAAGCTGGGGCCCGCGCCAAAGTGAAAAAAACAAATATTGAAAAATATACGGGATAATAAAAGTTATTTTTTGGCACCTATAACGGCTGACTACAAAAGTGGATTCTAATTTTTTCTGCAAGGGGCTTATCAAAAAAAGCTGGAAAGGGCAAAATTTAAAAATAACACCCTTTGAAAATTTTATATGATAAAAATGTGGGTTTTGCACCTAAAAAATAGACCCGCAGTTAATAGAAAAGATTTGTTCCTTAAAAGGCAAAGCAATGTCTAAAAAAAAGTTTGGTGTACAATACCCGTAAACTTAAAGAGCTTGTCTGTGTTCCCCCCGGGCCCCATTGTGCCCTCTTTTGTGTTATGAAAAAATAGACCAGTGAGAGGGCAAATTTCTCAAAAATTCGATTCGGTCACTTGCCCAATTTTTTACAAAATTTGTTTCGTTCGAATTACTTTTCACGAATCGCGTTAAAAAAAAGCAATTTCCAGGCTGCACAGAGCCTGCAGGGAGCTGTAGAACGTTGTGCCATGCTTAATATGCAGAGGGAGCTTGGTTTGGACTTCATACAATGTTTGTTTTTAGTATGACACGCAGATGACTGCCGCCGCTCTTAGAATCGCTTCACTATAAAATTCCCTGGGCACTTAAGAGGGCAAAACTGACCAAAAAACTCAAGCGGGAATGTAGCCTGATAAAGTCATGCCAGCGAAAGCTGGAAAAAAACAAGCTGAGAGCTCAGGTGGCAACATTAGTGACAGAGTGTGGAGGTGATGGCGGCAGCCACAGCAGCATGAGGTCAGGCAGTGGCACAATGACATTCTGGAGGTGGCAAAACACGAGGAAGCCACAGAGTGGCACAATGACTGAGAGCGGAGGTCACGGCGGCAGCAGTATGAGGTCAGGCAGTGGCACAATGACATTCTGGAGGTGGCAAAACACGAGGAAGCCACAGAATGGCACAATCACACAGTGTGGAGGTCACGACAGCAGCAGCATGAGATCAGGCAGTGGCACAATGACATTCTGGAGGCGGCAAAACAGTATTAGGCCACAGAGTGGCACAATGATACAGTGTGGAGGTCACGAAAGCAGCAGCATGAGTTCAGGCAGTGGCACAATGACATTCTGGAGGCGGCAAAACAGTATTAGGCCACAGAGTGGCACAATGATACAGTGTGGAGGTCACGACAGCAGCAGCATGAGATCAGGCAGTGGCACAATGACATTCTGGAGGCGGCAAAACAGTATTAGGCCACAGAGTGGCACAATCACACAGTGTGGAGGTCACGGTGGCAGCAGTATGAGGTCAGGCAGTGGCACAATGACATTCTGGAGGTGGCAAAACACGAGGAAGCCACAGAGTGGCACAATGACTGAGAGCGGAGGTCACGGCGGCAGCAGTATGAGGTCAGGCAGTGGCACAATGACATTCTGGAGGTGGCAAAACAGGAGGAAGCCACAGAATGGCACAATCACACAGTGTGGAGGTCACAACAGCAGCAGCATGAGATCAGGCAGTGGCACAATGACATTCTGGAGGCAGCAAAACAGTAATAGGCCACAGAGTGGCACAATGATAGTGTGGAGGTCACGAAAGCAGCAGCATGAGATCAGGCAGTGGCACAATGACATTCTAAAGGCGGCAAAACAGTATTAGGCCACAGAGTGGCACAATGATACAGTGTGGAGGTCACGACAGCAGCAGCATGAGATCAGTCAGTGGCACAATGACATTCTGGAGGCGGCAAAACAGTATTAGGCCACAGAGTGGCACAATCACACAGTGTGGAGGTCACGGCGGCAGCAGTATGAGGTCAGGCAGTGGCACAATGACATTCTGGAGGTGGCAAAACAGTATTAGGCCACAGAGTGGCACAATGATACAGTGTGGAGGTCACGACAGCAGCAGCATGAGGTCAGGCAGTGGCACAATGACACAGTGTGGAGGACATGGCAGCAGCCACAGCAGCAGCATGAGGTCAGACAGTGGCACAATGACACAGTGTGGATGTCACGGCAACAGCAACAGCAGCAGCAGCATGAGGTCATAGAGTGGCACAATGACAGAGTGTGGAGGTGGGTGGCAATACCAGTCCCTGGTAAAGATGGTGGTAGGCAGATGGAGAAACTGTCAGCAGATGTGTGGCATCAGGCGGGTGGCGGCATCAGAATAGTGGCTGAGGCAGGTAGTTTTAACCCAGACTGACGCCTAAGGCATTGGTGTGTGGAAATCCTGGCCGATCCACGCCTGATTCATCTTGACAAAGGTCAGTCGTTCCACATTTCCCGTGGACAAGCGGGTTCTCCTTGGGGTAACGATGGCCCCCGCCGCACTGAACACCCGCTCTGATGCCACACTACTGGCCGGGCAGGACAGCTTCTCCACTGCAAACTCGGCAAGTTGCGGCCACACATCCAGTTTGGCTGCCCAGTAGTCCAGCGGATCTTCTAACTAAGGTGGCAGAGTGCTGTCCAAGTAGGCCACAACCTGTTGGTTCAGGGACTGCTCCAGGTCCTGCTGCTGCTGCTGGCGACTGCCCTCCTCACTAGGCGGGTGAAGGAAGCTGCTCATCAGTGACTCCAGACTTAGGTTACTACTGATGGAGCTGGTACTGCTCCTACCCCCCCACCTTCCCCCAGCAGCCGCGGCAGTAGTACGTGAGCGCTGAGGAACCCCCGGTCAGACCTGTCAGAGGAGGGACGATGCCGCACATAGGCAGCAGCCAACTGATTACGGAGGATTCCCTATAGTATTTGAGTTTGTCTTCCCTCTCAATAGCTGGGAAAAAGGCTCCCATTTTGGACCGGTAGCGAGAGTCCAATAGGGTGGAGAGCCAGAAGTCATCCCTCTGCCGGATGCTGACTATTCGGCTGTCACTAGCCAGGCAAATAAGCATGCTGTGGGCCATCTGCACAAGTGACTCCGAGGGGCTCCCTGCCTCCATTTCCACTGTATACTGGCACGGTGCTTGGGGGTCATCTGCCTCATCTTCCTCATCTCCATCCACCTCCTCCAGCTGCTCCTGCTCCTCCTCTCTTGTCACCTGGGTAGAAAATCCACTCATTTCACCAGACAATGCTTCTGCTCCAATGTCCTCCTCCTCCTCCTCCATTTCAGTCCCCACCGGACTCATGTGGCCACGAGATGTAGTCGCCACGTCTCCAGTCCCCTGCCCAGACAGATTTTTCAGCATCTGTTTCAGGACATAAAGCAGTGGAATGATGTTATTCATCCCGTAGTCCTGGCGACTGACAAATAACGTCGCCTTCTCGAATGGCCTCAACAAACGGCAGGTGTCACGCATGAGCTGCCACTGGCTGACATCAAAGTTACACAGGGGAGTACTTCTGTCTGCCTGGATCATCAAAAAATCGTTAATGGCCTTTCTCTGTTCATACAGTCGGTCCAACATGTGCAGGCTGGAATTCCAGCGGGTGGAAACATCGAATATCAGAGTGTGTTGGGGGAGGCCGTTCTGCCGCTGCAACTCGAGGAGGGTGTTCCTGGCTTTGTACGAATGGATAAAGTGCATGCACAGTTTCCTGGCCATTTTCAGAATGTTCTGAAGATCGGTGGAAGACTTCAGGCCCCTTTTCGGTGCAGCGCGGACACCATGTTCCTCCTATTGTCCGTCACCATGGTTCCGATTTGCAGTTGGCGCGGAGAAAGCCACACATCGATTTCTTGCTGCATGACGCGGAGCAGTTCCTCCCCTGTGTGACTTCGTTCGCTGAGGCAAGCCAGGTGTAGAACTGCGTGACACCGCTGTGCCCTACACATGTGGTATGATGGAGCAGTACTTGTGGAGGCTGAGATGGTGGTGGAGGAGGAGGAGGCGGACATTGGCGCAGGTGCAGCAGTTTGACAACGTGGAGGAGAAAGCGCCGTCTCCTGTCCAAGTTGTTGGTGTGCCTGGGCTGGAAGCACATTCACCCAGTGGGCCGTAAAGGACATGTACTGGCCCTGACCGTAGTTACAGCTCCAGACGTCCGCGCTGCCGTGCACCTTGGAACAAACCGATAAGCTCAAGGACTGACCCACCTTCTGTTCTACATATTTATGAAGTGCTGGTACTGCCTTTTTGGAAAAGAAATTACGGCTTGGAACTCTCCATCTCGGCTCGGCACAAGCCATTAGTTCTCTGAACGGTGCAGAGTCCACCATTTGGAAAGGGAGGGACTGCAGTACCAACAACTTGGACAGGAGCACGGTCAGCTGCTGCACCTTAGGATGGTTGGATGCATACTGTTGTCTCTTTGCAATCGCCTCGCTGAACGACTGCTGGCACCATGAGTAGCGAGGAGCAGGAGCATCTGGACCGGGAGATGATGTCAAAGAGAAACAGCTCCCTTCTGCAGAGGTGGTGGAGCCTTGACTGGCTGCAATGGCATGCATGCCACTGGGCGCTGCTGCTGCTGCTGTTGCTGCGGCGGCAGGATGGACCACCACATCTGAGCCACGTTTCTCCCAGGCCACCGGATGGTGACACTGCATGTGTTGACGCAGGGCCGTGGTGCCAAACGTTAGCTCCCTGGCCACGCTTCACTTCTGCCCACAGATTTCTACATATACCATATTCGGCTCCTCCGGAGTCTTAGCAAAGAACTGCCACACCGCCGAGTATCGGATTTTACTGCCAACGCTCCGCACTGAGTGACTACTGCCGCCGCTGCCTCGCTGAGCCCCTGTGCTGCTACTTTCTTGGACCTGCGAAGCGGGTTTTTTACCCCGTGGCCGCTTGGCTCCCGACCTCACACTGCTGCTATCCAAATATGTGCAAAATTTGCTTTATGTTAATAATGCTTAACTTTCCATACAATTTTCAGGATTCTCATATACATTAAACAATTGCAAGTCCTTGTTATAGTAAATTCCAAACATAACTTACATCAGTATGCTGTAAATTGTAGTATTTGTCCATATTTATACAAGCATTACGGAGAGAGAGAGAGGTTGCCTGTGTCTGTAGTGAACATCCTCATGTCCGGGCGCCACAGGTGACGTTTCGGAGGTAACCCCTCTTCCTCAGACCGGCGCACAACAGGACGATCCTCCCACCACAGGTATGTGAATAGTAAGAGTAGCAAATATTTATACTTTTCTAAATAAATACAATCCATTAGCTGTTAAAGACATAATAGCATATATAGCAATAAAGTTTGTGTTATACATTCACTTCGAAGGCAAGCTGAAAAACAATATTTGGAAAAAACTACCACTAACTTATAAGAACGATCTAAGACTAAATGCTTCATTTAACCCCTTGGGTGCAATAGAATCCAATCTGAATATCCAAAAAGCTTTGCGCTGAAGCAAGCGAGAATGGAGAATATTATCATCAACACCTAGTACCTCTTCCACTACACACCACTTTAATTCATGAACTTGGTGGCCTCTCACCAAATTTGGCCCTATCCTCTGCTTTCACCATTCTAGTACCATATGATCTTATGGCAGACTTATGCTCATTTATTCTAATGCGGATGGAACGGCTCGTCTGTCCAACATACAAAGCCCAGCTTTAGAGGTATTTGAAAATTTGGTTAAAAATGAAGTTGTCAATAAATGGCACAAGGCTAAACCCAAAATTCCTCAGAACTTATCAGTAGCTGAAAGGAAGGCTATTGCCTCCCTTAAAGATGATAAGGACCTCGTAATTAAGAAAGCCGATAAGGGCGGCTCCACGGTCGTTATGGACCGAAACTTCTATACACAAGAGGCGGCTCGGCATTTACGGGATACCTGGGTGTATAAGCAGTTGGAGGCTGACCCTACAGAGGAATACAAAAGAATGATAGATGACATCTTACATGAGGCAGTTGAGATGGGGCTAATAACTGCAAAGATACGTGATATGTTAACTATTTCTAACTCTCAGGTTCCGGTATTCTATCTAGTCCCAAAGGTCCACAAGAGCATTACATTTCCCCCGTGTCGCCCAATAGTGTCAGTGGTTAAATCATTATTAGAACCATTGGCTGTCTTTGTTGATTCTTTTTTGCAGCCAGTAGTAAAATCCAATGAGAATTGTCTCACAGACACTCAACAATTTTTGCCCAAAATTCCAAATGTGAATGTAACTGAGGTCACCTGGCTGTGTACAATGGATATAAAATCGCTATTTACATGTATTCCTCATAAAGAAGGGTGTGAGTCAGTTAGGGAATCCCTTGGCAATAATCCTAATCTTTCTAATTCCTTTATCGCATTTTTAAAGCGTCTTTTGGAAATTGTGCTTACTAAAAACTTTTTTTGTTTCGGAGAAAATCTTTATTTACAGACGCAGGGGACCTCGATGGGGTCCCCTGTTGCGCCAAGTTTTGCGAATATTTTTATGGCTTTTTTTGAAAATCAGTTTGTGTACCATTCTGAATTGTTTTCTGATGTAGCCGTGTGTCTACGATACGTGGATGATATATTCATCCTCTGGACAGGAACTGAAGCTCGATTATTAGCATTTTTTTTAATATCTTAATGGTTGGCATTCACTTATTGAGATGTCATTATGTAAAGATCAGTATGTAATTCAGTATTTGGACGTTGAAGTTAAGAAAGAACACTCAGGATTGTCTACTTCACTATACAGTAAACCCATAGACCGTAATAATATTTTACATCATAAGTCGTTCCATGCCCCTCAAATTTTTAAGGGCATACCTTGTGGCCAATTTGTCAGAGCGCGACGTATATGCTCTACTGATGAGCTGTACTTCGAAAATATGAATAAATTAATAGATAAGTTTACCGCTAGAGGCTATGATAGGGAGGAGCTAGAGAAGAGTGGGCATGAAGTCTTCTCTAAGGAATGTAGTCAATGGTTTAAGAAAAAAGAGAAACGGGACAAAGATCAATTTATGTTAGTATCTACGTATGATCACCATTCTATGTTAATACAGAAAACAATACGTAAGCACTGGCCCATCTTGGTAAGTGACCCACAATATGGTCACTTATTTAAGAATGGTCCCCGGTTTGTATACAGAAGAGGCCCATCGATAGGGGACAATGTTGTCCGTTCTGATATAATGCCAATAAAGAAAAATCAACAAGCGGTTCTTAGCACAAAAAAGAAGGGAACATATGCATGTCTATCATGCCAGAATTGTAGCTCTATTATTAAGGGTGATAGGATTCAACATCCATTAAAGGGTTACGATATTGCCATTAAGGGATTCTTTATCTGCCAAACCAAAAATGTAATCTATATCCTCAAATGCCCATATGGCAAGATGTATGTTGGACAGATGAGCCGTTCCATCCGCATTAGAATAAATGAGCATAAGTCTGCCATAAGATCATATGGTACTAAAATGGTGAAAGCAGGGGATAGGGCCAAATTTGGTGAGACGACAGGGGCGAGGCACTTTAGTGAGTCGCGCCACCAAGTTCATGAATTAAGGTGGTGTGTAGTAGAAGAGGTACTAGGTGTTGATGATAATATTCTCCATTCTTGCTTGCTTCAGCGCAAAGCTTTTTGGATATTCAGATTGGATTCTATTGCACCCAAGGGGTTAAATGAAGCATTTAGTCTTAGATCGTTCTTATAAGTTAGTGGTAGTTTTTTCCAAATATTGTTTTTCAGCTTGCCTTCGAAGTGAATGTATAACACAAACGTCGTTGCTGTATATGTTGTTATGTCTTTAACAGCTAACGAATTGTATTTATTTAGAATAGTATAAATATGTGCTACTCTTACTATTAACATACCTTTGGTGGGAGGATCGTCCTGTTGTGCGCCGGTCTGAGGAAGGAGGGGTTACCTCCGAAACGTCACCTGTGGCGCCCGGACGTGAGGATGTTCACTACAGACACAGGCAACCTCTCTCTCTCTCCGTAATGCTTGTATAAATATGGACAAACACTACAATTGACAGCATACCGATGTAAGTTATGTTTGGAATTTAATATAGCACGGACTTGCAATTGTTTAATGTATATGAGAATCCTGGAAATTGTATGGAAATTTAAGCATTATTAACATAAAGCAAATTTTGCACATATTTGGACTGGTCATATATTTTTGCATAACACTGAAAGATGGCACTAATGTATATAGATGACACAAGATCCACCAGTCACAATAGGAGATGTCACAGCTCCCCCTCCATTCACACTGACTTCTTCCCAGGTCACAGAGCATGCCTTGATAACCCTTCTATAGAAGTCAATGAGTGTGTCCAGTTCACAGGCTCCTGCCATGGAGATGCAGTAAAACATCTCTCTAAATCAGGGGTCTTCAAACTGTGGCTCTCCAGCTGTTTGGAAATTACAACTCCCATCATTCATTTATATAATCTATAACAGTGGGCATGATGGGAGTTGTAGTTTCCCAACAGCTGGAGGGATGCAGTTTGAAGACCCCTGCTCTAAATGCTGTTCAAAGCAGTTCAGGCAAGATGGCGGCCCCCATAATTGTATAGAGACAACAGAAATAATAATAATAATAAAAAAAATTACAAACATAAAATAAAAATGTTTAAGAACTGAAAAATATGTATCAGTGAATTGTGGCAGATTCCCTTCAAAGGCTCCATCTATATTGAATGGAAACTGTCCTTATGACAAATAAGCATGTTAAGAATTTTCAAATCTGCAGCATGCTTATTCTTTTTGGAAAATGCATTGATTTTTCACCATGCATTTCATCCCTTAGGGTCTATGTACACGGCAAGGACTTCCAGTTGTTTTTCACACAGATTCGGATTTTTAAAACCATCAAAAACCAACTGTAAAACCCTCCCCATAGACCTCAATAGAAAATCCGAGTTGTAGTCCACACAACTCTCTGAAGATGTTCTGAATTTTCTGAAATCAGATTTCAAAACTTCCATTTTTTCAAAAAAAACTTGGAACATGTTCATTCTTCTGTCGGATTTCACTCTGAAAACGGTTGAAAACTAACTACTGAAGTCAAATGGATGGCATGAAAAACGACTGGAAAGCTTTGTTCATGGTGTAGTTTTCAGATTCGTTTTTTTCAATACTTTTTTGCATCATATTGAGTTTTGGATGCTTTATGATGCAAAAAAATAAAAATAAAAAATGAAAAACAGAATCCAAAAAACACTCCAAAATATAAAGAAAACAAGCTAAAAATCTATGGGTTCTTGTATAACACATTGTTCAAATGCTTGTAAGACAGGATTTAGAATCCAATGAGATTTTTGTGATTTTTCGTGTAGAGTGGTGAAATTCAGAGTAAAACTGTAGCAAAATCCACAAGTAAAACATGAGGATTTTATTGCACATTTGCTGCAGACACATGGCAAAAAAAAAAAAAAAATCTACCATGTGCTTTTCTACCTTAAAAACCTACTTAGTTCCAGGAGGCTGCAGTCAGTGGCATAGTTACAGGGATTGTAATGGTCACACTTGTTCCGAGCCCCTAATCCTGAGGATCTACAAACCCCCTCATCACACAGTTGCATCTCTGAGTAACATAAACCAAGCAATGCAACAATTACACCCAGTGCCCAAACAGTGCAGGCAGAACATTCAGCAATGGAGCTAGCTCTGATCCTGCCATTTAACCCCTAGATGCCATAGGCAGTAGTGGCCACATCATCTAGGTTGTAACATTATGTTAACAGAGGGTAAGAGCTTTATCTGTCTAACCATTGTCACCCCTGCAAAACGAATTGTGTGGTGCTAATGGCTACCATGACTGTCGAAGGCCAAAAGCTTCTGGTGCTGCCAGGTACAGATGTTTAGTAGACCATGCGCAAGACAGGGTCTAATAGACTGCAAATATAAGGCTGTAGTTACCAATACTCCCTAATTGTCAGGGAGACTCCCTGAAAAGGGGGAGTCCTCCTGGTCTCCCTGAAGAGTTTGTAAAACTCCTGCTATGGTAGATTTGCCACCAATCTGGTAAACCACCGGCAGGGACAGTTTTACTGCCAGGGGCCAGTGCCGGTATTTGTACCGGCCATATCAAGTACTGGTAACTTTTAGAATACACTCTTGGACATGCCTATTAGAGTTTGTTCACATGGCTAATTTGGACGCTGTTTGGACGCTCATTTTTCAGAGCTCAAAACAGCATCAAAACCTCGCCTGAAACACGCTTCCTCAGAAGAGGTATTTGATGAGATTTTAGACAATGTTTCCACCCATGCAAATTAATAGCCAGGGCAAAAACTGTGCCAAAAAATGCTCCAAAAACACATCAAAAACATGACGCGCACTATATACAGTAGTACAGCATATAAGGCTGAAAAGGGGCCAAACATAATCACAAGTTGATAATGTACAGTCGGTTTTACTAAACAAACCACATATATCAACAAATACCTTCAGGTAAAGATAAAGCATGTAAAATATAATTTTTATTGATATACACAATAAAAAGGGGGTACACACATAGCACACCCTACCACTCCCTAAGAAGCTCCTCCCTACTGACACTAGGCGGAGAATAGACGGAGCAACCGCCCTGAAAAAGGGCGACCCCGTATGGACTAACTTACTGAGGCCCTACAAATCCCTAAAGCAATACCAAACACAAAAACTAATTACCAATAATAAAGAGAAAAAATTATACCACAAAGACGTGCAAAAAGGATATACCACTACCATTAATAAATAAGACCAATATATACAAAGAATTGTGTCCTAAAGACTATCCCAACGCGTTTCCCCCGCAGATGAGACGGGTTCATCAGGGGACAGTATGAAAAAATACAGCTGATATTGCCAGATAAAGAAAAAAATAATATATATGCTCACGTCCCTTCTCATAAGTCGATGTGTAGCTGGTCCGGATAGTCCACAAAGGATCCAGCTGGGGCGCTTGTACGTGATGTAGGGAAAAAGATACGCTATCACAGAGGTAACTGGCTGCTATTTAAATAATAAAGTCGCGGATGACCGCCGAATCTCCATTGCGTCAATACGCCGGAACTATGTCATTCCGTTAAGACAGAGGTGCAATAAAGAGTGAGTATTCAAAAAGCCGCGGCACATCAGGCGCATGCGCAGTCCAACAGATGACGCCGTACTGAAAAGCACATCCCGCGCCTGCGCACACCGACATCGCCGACGTCAGAGACAGAACAGCAAAGACAAAAGATACCAAGTGCGCAGGCGCGTACAGTCGGTTTTAGCCTAAGGCTATATGGCAGTTAAACCACTTTATACATCTGAAGACTTTTTTTTTATAGTCTGTGGGTTGCTCTGTATGTAGTGGTGGTGCCTGGGTAAAGCCTCATGAGACGCTGCCCTGACATCACCTGGTGCAGAGGGACCACGTTGTAGCACGGCTCTGAAGGAAAGCTGATTGATGTGATTTTACCTAGCTTGGATGCTGGTTAGGAGATCTAACGTCCAGTAAAGTTGAATGATACCACATCCCTTATCAGCTTTCTTTCAAAGCTGTTACACAGATGTGACAAGGGGGTGTGACTTTGTGCAAAATACAGCATGTCATGTAAAACAGGGGGGTGGCTCACTCAAACCATCAAGGCGGCAAGTTGCAATTCAAAATCTCCCTCAAGGCCACTTCCAAAAGTTGTCAAGTATGTATAAGGCATGATATACAGTATGGAAATACATCACTGTATTGGTAAGTTTCCTAAAAATGACCAAGCTAGTCCCACATGGGATAAAAAAAAGGTTTCAGTACAGAAGTATGTTAGGCCATACCACAATCCAGCATTGGAGCTTGCTCTGATCCTGGCCGTTTAAACCCTAGACGCCACAAGCAGTAATGGACACAGCATCTATGTGGTTAACAGAATAAAGGGGTTCTCTGTCCAACCACTGGCATCCCTGCAACATGTTTACGGGGAACCAATAGCTGCCAGAGGCCAAGTAATGGTGTCTGGTCTTAGGACTGGGACAAGGTTTTCTGGTGCCAGAGGCAAAAAATGCATGTAGAGCCCTCCCCTCCCCCACAATAAAATAAAATTACCGTGGAACAATAAGCTACATTTGGATCTTGAGTAACACAAGATGCTCCATGGACCAAGGCTGCATATGGATTAGGACTCCAAGGGCCACATGTATGAAAATTTTCTAGGGCTAAAATTCTCTTAGTTGCCCATAGCAACTAATCAGAGTCCATAGAAACCAATCAGAGCGCCCCTTTCATTTTTCCAGAGCACTATAGGAAATGAAAGGGGCACTCTGATTGATTACTATGGGCTCTGATTGGTTGTTATGGGCTCTAATTGGTTGCTACAGGCTCTAATTGGTTGATATGGGCTCTAATTGGTTGCTATGGGCTCTTATTGGTTGCTATGAACTCTGCTTGGTTGCTATGAGCTCTGATTGGTTGCTATGGGCAACAAAGAGAGTTTTAGACCTAGACAGTTTCCATACATGTGACCCCAAGTATTAGCAGATGGTGAGTGAACATCATTGTATTAAATATTTTTGTTGTTTTCATATATTCTCTTCCTTTTGTAATATATTTTCATTCTTGGCATAGACTTATTTGCTCCATTTAAAGTTATATTTTAAAAATGTCAGATTTGTTGGTCTCTTAAGAGAGTGTTGCCCAGAAAATAATTAATTTGAAATGAGGCCAAGGGGGTGGTGGTGGGGGGTGAGGGTTAAAAAATAAACTTATACTTACCTCCTGGTCCCCTGCCAAAGCAACTCCAAAGCTCCTGGGGATTCCCTCCTCTTCACTTCTGGCTTCTCATTCTAACAACCTTGAGAGGCTCATTCTCCATTGTAAGTAAAGTGGAGTAGATACAGGGGAGCTCTGAAGCTGCAGTGGTGGGGGACAGGAATGTGAGTAGTATATTTTTTCCACAGCCTGGCCCCATTTAAATCGAATTTTCCTTCTCCCTTTATGTAGGAATAATATTTCATGGCAAGCTACACCTAAAAAGCGGAGGCCCACAGCCGCTGACCAAGAGATAGGGGTAGGCCATAAGACATTAGCTTTGCCCATAGATTCAAGCATTATGTGGGCCACATGTGGTCTTCTTTTAAACTTTGGAGAAGATGGATGTTCTGGTTTGTAGCCTACTGTATCTCTATCAGCTTAGCCTGGTTTTCTGTTGTGACTAATGCATAAAGTCTGCAGCAAAGTCATAGTACTAGTAAGTTATCTGAATATGTTCCACCATTCGGAAAAAATAAAATAAAAAATCATAAAACAGAGCTGCAATGTTGTTACACACAGAGCAAAAGTATAACAATAAAGGCATGTTCACATTATTAATTTAGATGCTGGTTCTGGGGGCATATTCAGCGCTGAATCTACCTCAGAATCAGCTTCCAATCTGACAGTAAATCAATTTGCATTATACCCTATGTAAAATCAGCGTAATTGTTCAGCTTGAATACTTCCATCGGTGAATTTCTGTGTGGAGAGAAGAGTTTACTTAAGGGGGTTGTCTTATCATGTTGTTTCTCAGCACCACAGGCAGCTTCAGATTTATGCTTCCTCACTCTTCCTGGTTAGGCTGTGCGTGATCTATAGCAGTGATTAGCATATCAGTTCCATATTCAAAGCTTTTCTAATGTAATTGACAAGACTTCAGAAGATGTAATATATAGTGCTGTAATGCTAGTCAAAATAAATGACTATTGTGCCATTTCTAGATTTGAGTGTTATTAACACAAAGGGCCACATGTATGAACCTGTTAGGTCTAATACTCAATTTTTTGCCCATAGGTTTCTGTGGGCAAAAGAGTGAGTTTTAGACCTAAACAGGATCATACATGTGGCCCAAAATCTCCTTGCCTTCTGGGTACAAAGGTCCAAGCCTGTTTACACTTCTGTTTACTTAAAGGGGTTGTCTCACTACAAGTATTGCTTTATATGTTAAAGATCTTGCAAAAAGAAATCACTTTGCAATATATATCCATTAACATTGTCCTACCTATTCTGAGATATCCCCTCTTGTATGGGCTGCATCAGCTCCTCAGGTTGCTATAGCTACAGACCTGTTTGATCTATCCTGATAGGCTTCCAGCACTGGTTGCTATAACTACAGACTTGGCTTCTACTGCAGCCTAGTGGAAGCCAGTAAATACGCCCCTGAATTCAAAATGAAACAGGAAAAATCAATGTAGTGAGACAACCGCTTTAATACACAGGTACGTTTACGCTCTATTGTCTTGGTTAAGATTTCTTCACTCAGTGTAGGCTTTTGATTTATCCCCTGTCTACAAGAGGTGTTTTTGTGTTTCGTACTTTGAACTCCGGAATTGGCCACTCCATGGTGAAAAAGTAAGATAGACAAATAACACATGTGCATTTTTTAAGCTAACACAGCATTATGTGTGTCCGCCATTTTGTTTAAGTAATATATATAAATCTCTTACATCAGCCATGAAGACCAGAAACCGCTGTACCTGTTATAGAGACATCTATACACAGTGTTGTTTGCTCTCTGAGAGTTCTCGTTCCTGCGCCATTCCTGGTTTCTCAAGTAAGAATAGGATTCGATGATGCAATACTCTGCAGGTGAAGTTTGCAAGCGCTTAAAACCTTTGTAAATAACTATTTTTCTCTTACAAACTGTACATAATAACTTACTATTTTCTGTAATCAATTTATGTTATCATTTTATCACACTTGATTTATTATTATTACTATTGTAAAAATAAAGCTGTGTTATATACTTATTGACTGGTCTTCTTTAAAGCTGTATCCCGAACCTGTATTGATAAAACTTGGCTCTTTTGTTAGAGATAACACCCTCTGTTCTCAAGCTCCCATCCATCCTGTGGGGATGTCACTCCCTGGTGTCAGATCAGACAAATTGCAGCGAGAGAAGGGAAGAGGGGTATGGTAACCTAGAGAAAAACTGTGTGCGCTCAAAGTAGATAAAATCTTTCTTATCTCCTGACCAAGGTAATATAAAATGAAGAATGTATATGGAGAAAGTATTTATTTAAAGGGGCTTAAGCAGTGCAGGCTTTTGCCGACATGAGCACTTTCTCTGTCTCTTGCAGCTTCAAATCCAGGGTCTCTCCTCCCAGTAGGCGCGTCTTCCCTGCTCACTGCTGAGTCATCATCATTCCGTGTGAGCAGTGGGAGAGAGAGGATGTCACAGCTCTGCAGATCTCCTGCATTGGTCAGTTCTCATGCCTGCAGAGCTTTTGCCTCCCTCCACAAGCTCCTTGTAACTAGAACACCTGTATTAGTGGAAACCATACTTACCAACCCTCCCGGGTTGGACAGGATTGTCCCAAAAATGGGGCCCCTCCCGCCCCCCGAAGGGGTTGCTCAAACCTTACGCAGCTGAACAGCTGCTGGAGGTTCTTTTAAGAAGTTGCATTTGGGCAGCATCAAGAGATGCTGCCTTGAAGCAACTGACCGCCGCCGGCGATGCTCTGATAGCTTCCTGCACAGGAAGCTATGACAGCAATGGGCTCAGAGCACTGATGGGAAAGGGGATTGGGCATAGCAGGAGCCACAAAACTCTGCTCCCTCCTCCCAGCACAGCAGTGTGAAGATCCAGGATGCAGGCAGCAGGACAGGTGAGTGTAATACCGGGCGCTGTGTTTGCAGGGGAGGATATCTGAGTGTGTGTGTGTTTGAGTGTGAGAGAGG
The DNA here is from genome assembly GCA_025379985.1 of Phyllomedusa bahiana. Taxonomy (NCBI): domain Eukaryota; kingdom Metazoa; phylum Chordata; class Amphibia; order Anura; family Hylidae; genus Phyllomedusa; species Phyllomedusa bahiana. The sequence continues at coordinate 157,616 of JAODAL010003627.1, forward strand.
AAGGGTGTGTGTATATGAGTGTGTGGGGGAGGGCTGTGTTTGAGTGTGTGGAGGAGAGGTGTGTGTGTGTGTGTTGTGTGTGTGTGTTGTGTGTGGTTGTGTGTGTTTTGTGTGTGTGGCAGAGGGGTCTGTGTGTATTTCAGTGTGCAGGGCAAGGGCATGTTTATTGGTGTGGGGGAGCAGCTTGTTCATTCCTTGCTTAACAATAATGGTCTCAGTATGGGCTTGCTGTAGATGCGTAAGAAGTTGCTGCTGAACCTGCATACCCTGTGTAGTCTTGCTGTTCCACTCTGGCCTGGATCTGAAAACATGAGTGCAGTCATCCCACCCAGCTCTTTGATTGCTCCAGCGAAAAACCGACCCAGAGTAGCTGCATTGCGGCCATACTAAAATACAAAAAAGAAACATAAAGCTCCTTGTGGAAAGGTCTGTAATGGTGTATAAATCCCAGCCAGATTCCTCACATATACCTGGTAAATAGGTGGTAAGCAACTTCAAAAAAGTTAAGCCAAATGTCCCCGCCACTGGTAAATAGAAATTACATGCCATCGAGTTACCTGGCCTTGAAAGGTAGGGTTATACAAAAACCATAAAAAGGGGGGCTCTTACTGAAAGAGTAAAAATTTTTGGGAGTGACTACTCTCCATGTTCCAGACCAGAGTTTAACTGGTCTATTTAAAGTCAAAAGGGTGCCGCGTTAAAAAGGGGAAAAAGGCATTCCGGCCTACTTTCTACCAGGGGAAAAGGGTCTCCTTTTTCCGTTTATTTTAAATTTTGAAAAATTTTCCCCTGTTTAGCGGCAAGTTTCTTTTTTTGGGAGTGGATTTTAAAATAAAATCCCAAAGTTTTCTTAAGGGTTTTACAAATTTTGATCAGGGATTAATTTAATCCTTTTAGAAGGGGGGGTTTTAAAGTGGGAAAATTAGGTTTTCTTTTAGCAAATAAACTAAGAATAAAAAAATTCTTAAAAACAAAATAATTTTAAAAAATCCGTTAAACCTTATCCTTTAAGCCATGTCTAATCAGAAAGGGAGAGCAGGAAAGGTTTTCCTAAGACACTTGTGTTACTCAGAACGATAAATATCTCTTTTCCCTACCAAGACAATATAAAATGACCAATGTTTTTTTTTAAGAATCTATTTTTCCATGTTGAAAGCTAATCTTTTTAGTAAAAAAACACCCATTTTAGAGACCTTTTGGTGTTAATGGATCTTTACTGTTAAATGGTGCCCCTTTTATTAAGGAGGGACCCCTTCAAAAAAACCCATTTTCAGTGCAATTTTCGGTCTTTTAAAGGATGTTTCGCTTTATATATATTTTTTTTAATTTTTTGGGACTCATTTGGGGGAAAAACCATTTTAAAAGACTGTAAAAAGTTTAAAAAAAATTTTAAATCAGAATCAAGTGAATGGATGAACTTTAATTACTTCTGCATTTTGGAGCTTTCTTTAAACTATGTTTCACATTGATCCTTATTACACAAAAGGAAGAAAAAAATGCTGGGTAAAAAAAAAGTCTTACTACAATAATATAATTAATGTGGAAAAAAATTTTCCAGGTGGTGGGAATTTCTGCCCCCAGGGGAAAACGGGGAAACAGTTGTAAAAAACCCCATGTCGCAGGTAAAAAAATTTGTCTCATTTTATATTTTAACTCTAATGAAATTTATTTAAAAAATAAAATTTCTTTTAATAAGAAAGCTTTCTATAACGCCCAGATTTTTCTGCTTTTATTTGAGCAAAATCATTACAGATCTTCAAAACATTTACAATTTTATATTTTAATCAGCAAAAATTAAGTATTGTTTCAACTTTACAAATGGTTCCATCGTGTTGTGTTTAATTTACTTTTATTATAAAGAAAATCTTTTATAAGTAAAAAAGTGTACTCTAGTTTTTGAGCGGGTTTGCTTTTGGCCGAGAATCGATCGTTTAGTCAAAGGGTCGGCGCTATCGATTAAGGGTTTTTTTCGATAGTGACCCAATGATTAGCGCTGGGGGGGGCCCTTTTAAAGGGTCTATGGGAGAGCAAAAAACACCTTCATTATTCCACCCAAAAAAAGGGTGGGAAGTGAATTAACTTAAAAACGTAAAATTTGGATATTTTTTCTCCCATCTTAGGCAACAAATTGGGGTTTTTAAAAGTCCAAAAAAAAGTAAACGGGCCCATTTACTATCCCCGTCTTGTCCCAAGCCTGCCCCAAAACCTGATCACCCCAAATTAAAAAGGGAACGGGAAGGGCCCGTAGGGATTTAAACCCCTCTTTGTTACTTGAAAAGGCCTTTGGGTTTTATCCCTGCCCTGGAACGCAGCATGACCCCCAAATGCATGACCCACATTTAAAAAGTCCCGGGAAAAAAAAGGGAGTCTTTAAAACCCCCATTTTAGTTTCACGGGACATTTTGATTTAAAACCATTGTCCGGGGGCCCAAGCAGGGCCCCCTAAACCTGCATGCCCCCAAACATTTAAAATGGGGGGAAAAAAAGGGATTTCTTTAAAACCCCCATTTTTAGTTAAAAGGGGGCTTGACTTTTACAGGGGGCCGGGGGCCACAGCATGAGCCCCAAACCTGCATGCCCCCCACTTTTTAAAAAAGTGCCGGAAAAAGGAGTCTTTCAACCACCATTTTAGTTGAATTTTGGAATTGAGGGGGTATACCTGTCCTGGGCCCACAGCATGACCCCCAAACCCTGTTTGGGACCCCAAATTTAAAAAGTCCCGGAAAAAAAAAGGGTCTTTAAAACCCTTTTTGTTCCCTGGACTTTGGGACTATCCCTGTCCTGGGCCACGCTGACCCCCAAACCTGAATAAACCCCCAACTTTTAAAAGGGGCCGGAAAAAAGGGTCTTTCAACCCCCATTTTAGTTAAAACTGGACGGGGGACTTTTAACTGTTTGGGCCACAGCAGGGAGCCCCAAAACCTGATGACCCCCACATTTAAAAAAGTCCCAAAAAAAAGGAAAGTCTTTCAACCACCATTTTAGTTGAACTGGACATTGATCTATACCTGCCCGGGGGCCCACAGCATGACCCGGGGCCCGGGATTTTCCCAGTGGGTGCGATGAAAAACCCCAAGGTTTGGCTTTCCTTTAAATCTTTTTAAACACGCAGGTTTAAAATCCCCTGATGACGCCCCAAGGGAAAAACTGTCGTGCTGAAAAAAGAGTCCCGGAAGGGGAAAGGGGTGTGGGGAACCCCCAGCCCTTCTCTGTCCCAAAAAGGCAAATTCCCCTTGGGTACGCTTCCCCCCTTCCGTATGAGTGTGGCCAAATTGGGAGCTTCACTTGGAAATATTTGGTGGAAAAACGCTCCTGTTACCCCCGGTGCCCTTTTTTGGCTTTCTTTTTTAATTTTATTTAAACGTGCGGGAGGAAAGGGGTCTCTGTACTTTGTTCTCTTTTCCGTGCCCCAAAATTACTCCATTTTCCTTTGAATAAACCTACATTTGGTAAAGTTTTCCTGTTCCCCCCTTGTACAATTCAGGGGAATTTTTTAACAGCTATTTTGTAAATGAAAATTTTTTTTATTTATTTTTAATTTCCCTTAGAAAAAACATTTTCAAAATAGGATGGAATCCCCCAAATGTCTTTGTTTTCTTTTTTTCATTGTATTAAATGGGTTTCTAAATTTCAGGGATTGATGCTATGTTAAAGTTTCTTGCAAAAAACAAGTCTTTTTGCAATAGTGTCCATTAAAGTGTCCTCCCCTATTCCTGTTTCGCCCACCCACCCATCCCCCTTTTTGACCCGCTTTTGGGAACAATTGTGAAAGAAAAAAATGCCCTGTTAGAAACAAATTTTTTTAGAAATGGACCTTTTGTATACCCTTGCTTTGTAAAGCTAAAATGCCCCCAAAAAATTCAAAGCATGCCCCTTGAGCCATTTTGGTCAATTTTTGAAGAAAAAATGTTGTTAGAAAAAAACATTTTTTTATAATGGACATGTAGTATTGCGGGTTTTTCAAAGCAGCTAAACCCAAAAAAAAAATAAAAATGATTTTCTCGGGCCACTTTTTAAAAAATTGTGAGGGGGGAAATGCCACTTAAAAGCCACATTTCTGTTAAAAAAGGGCCCAATGATTATTGCTGTATCTCACAGTACATGACCCCAAAAAATTATAAAATAAATTTCGCCACTTTTTAAATTGGGGAGGGAAAAAATGCCACTTAGAACCCAAATTTTCTGTTCCCAAAAGGACCATAATTTTAGTGTATCTCACAGCAAAATGACCCCAAAAAATTTTTTAAAAATATGACTTCTTACCCAAATTTTAAAAAAATTTGTGAGGGAGAAAAATGCCCTTAAAAAGCCAAATTTTCTTTTCCCAAAAGGGACCAAAATTATAGCGTTCTCCACCAACATGACCCCAAAAAAATTTTTAAAATATGACTTCTCACCCAATTTTAAAAATTTTGGGAAGGGAAGAAATGCCACTTAAAGTAAATTTCTTTTAAAAAAGGGGGGGGGAAACCATGATTATTGCTGTTTTTTCCAGCAACATGACCCAAAAACCATTGAAATGCGAAAACTTCTTAAGAAAAAAGGGAGAAAAAAGGGAATACGGTTTGTCATGAAACCTTGCTGTCTTTTTCCCGATCTCCCCCACAGAAAAACCCAAGCAAAAGGGAAAATTTTGGGAAAAAGGGAAAATTTAAAAAATTGCAGTAAGAAATGTTCTTTTTTAAAAAAAGTTTTCAAGAGGAAACCTTTTTCTGTTTGAAAAGGAATGTGAAAGTAGCCCTGGGCAACAATAAAGTGACCCCCCGGCAAATTGGGGCCACAAATATCAGAGTTTTCCGGGCCTGATTAATCTTGTTTAAAATTTAAAAACGTCCACATTATCTGGGGGAAAGGGCCGGGGAATTGGTTTGTTGAAAGGGACTCCTCCAGCTGTGTTTAAAGGTTTCGTCAGTTTATGACGTTTGGTTGCTGGGGCAGGAAAAACCCTTTTTGGGTGCGAGCCAGCTGGGCCATTCGCCCATTTTGGATCCCCGGGAAGTTATTGGGCCCGGAACACATGAAAAAACATGGGTTGTTGAGAGGGGCCGAAAAGTCGTGCACCTGTTTCTTAAGCTGATCTCTGTGTGTTGGTGTGTGCCCTGCATTGCATGCGTCGGTGAGGTGGTAAACAAAGATTGCCAGGGGTTCCCCATTGGCTTTCTGCCACCTTGCCCCGCTTCGCCTACTTGGCACTCTACTGCTGTCCCCGGGCGTGATGTTGTTCCACCGTGACTTTGGGGGGGCGTGAAGCAGACGCAACCGAAACGTCTTCCAGTTGATTCCCAAAAGCCAAAAGGGCTCCTTTTTTGGGATTTTACCTCTATTTGGGTGGGTGGAAGGAAAAATGCTGGGTTTTTTTTTTTTGTCCCGGGGGTCCAGGAGGGTGGCCAAACCATTTAAAGGGTTTTTCTTTTTTATGGCCCTTTAATTTCGGGATCCCTGCTTGGGGGAAAAGGGGGGCATCCCCAAAACATCATGTGGAGATGGAGCCTTGAATTTTCCCCAAGCCTTGGGTTTGAGGGGCACTAGCAAAAAGATCTTCCCCCCCTCTTTCCTCCGCCTAAATTCACCCAAACCCCCTTTCCCAAAAGCCAAAGGGGCGTCGGTAAAATCGGTTCTTTGGGAAAAAAACTCCTCCTCCCCGCTGCCTCCGGCACAGCTTCAAACCACAGCCCTTTAATTGCCCGGGGATGATTTCACCCCGGGGGGCTGATGCGGGCCCCCTTTTTCACTAGCTTGGACCCCGAACCCCTTGGGGTAAAGAAGAACCCATGAAATTTTGGGAAAAATGTCGGGCCCCCTTTTTGGATTTGACCCGGGGAGAAAAAAGGGTCCGTGTCCCCATTTTGTGTTCCCCTCTCCTCCTCCTCGCTGGCGGGGGCCTGTTGTTTCAGGGGTGTCCAAAGACTTCCAGAAAAAAGAGAACACCAATGTTTTATGCTTAAGGGCATTGTCCCCCCACTGACCAAATTTTTGGGGGGCTTCTTCAAAAAAAATGGCAAGGATGGTGCAGAGCTCTTTCACCCGCCTCCACCCTCGGTGGGTTTTAACACCCCCAGGCCGTTACCCCCTGTTGTCAGGCCATGTGTCCCCTTTTGTACTGCGTAATGGCATTGCTCTGCTGCCCCAATCGCTGGGCTTTTGGGAGGGTGGAAAAATTTCCCGGTGTTGCCCCGGGCCCAAAAATGAGGGCGGTTCCGGGGGGGAAAGGGAGCTGCGCTGCAACGCGCCAGGGGGACGATGCAGGGTGGGGAAAGGCCGGAAGTGCGAACTAAAACCTGAGCTTCTTCAGCAGGAAATCCAAAAAACCCCGGGGACGCTCTTTTTTGAAATTTTGGGGCGAAAAAGGTTTTATGGGCATGTGCCCCGGGCAAGGGATGTGCTCCAGCCCAACCCCATCTTAAGGGGGCCAGCAGATTTCGCCCGGGTTTTCGCACCACCACCTTGCCTGGACAAAAGGGTTTTTTCACCCAGCCCGCGCTCGGTCTGTTTTCTTAAGAAACCCTCCAGTCCTGACCCCCGGGGTGGGGTCTCTCAAGGGCCGGAAATTAAAATTTCAACCCCGGCCTGGTGTCTCTGGGCACGTGATGCCACCAAGGGACCTTGGGGGAAAGAGCCCCGCAAACCTCCGCGGGGTTTTTAAGGCGGGGCGCCGGGGCCTGAGAGCCACCGTTACCCCCAGAAGGGCTCCCCCAGTCACCAGTGAGCTGTCCACAGAAAATAGGGGGCCTTGGCCGGGGCCCTTTCTAGTCCCATGTGTCGGGGGGTGAGGGTGGGATTTTTCCGGGCACAAAAATGCAGACAAGCGCTTGAAATTTTAGATACCGTGGGGGTCAGGGCAAAGGGGCGGGTTTTCTGGCAAAAAAAAAATGCCTGCTTTGGGGATTGGTTTTTGGGGGGGGAGCGAGGGCCCCTGGGCGTGGCGGGAAACCCATCTTGGGGTCACCGAGGAAAGGCAAACATTTCCAAGGCCAAAAACCTGGCAAAGCGGGCATTTTTGGCTTTTTAAACTTTGGGATGGTTTGGGTTAAAAATGTTTTTCTGCCTTTCCCCAAAAAACCGGAAGAAAGAAAGGGTGGGCTGCTAGATGGCCCCTTTTCGGGTGGAGGTCGTTTAAAATGGCGGAAGGAGAAAGGGGGTTTTTTTTTTTGGATGGGTCTTTTGGGTTTGGGGTGGTGGGACTCGGGCGACGGTGGAGGCTTTAAGCGGGAGGCTGTCCCCGATTTATGGGCTTTTTTGAGGGAAAGGGCAGTGGGAAAGCTTTGGGTTTGGGGGCGGAGGAGGAGGAGGGGGGGGGAGACAGAGGGGGTGTGACAGTGGTTGGAGGCCCCCCGGGGGGTTTTGGCCCCCTTTTTGGCCAAAAGGGTTTCCCCCAATTTTCAACCCCATGCTTTTGCTGCATGTGACTGAAAATGTTGGTGGTGGTTAACCACTTAAGGTTTTGCCTTTTTATGGGTTTAAGGGGAAAAGGGGGCATAGACATTTGCCTGGGTTTAATTTAGAGGCTTGCTCAAAGAAGGCCCAGGTTGAGGGGTCCTGGCCCTTTTTTTTCGGGAAAAAGGGGAGGAGGGGGGGTTTGCGCTGAACCCTGGTGGCGGAATAAATCAATGGGGGGAAATTTTGCGAAACCCCCTCTCCCTTTTTGTGGCGGGGGGCCGTATTGGGCACTTTCCACATGTCTTCCCTCGGGCCTATGAATTTGGCTTTGCAAGCAAATTCTGCCGGAAAAAAAAGGATGGATCCGCCCCTGTTTTCATTTTCATCTCATCAAACAGGTGACATTGGGGGTTTTCCCGACTTTCTGCATTTTTTTTGGGAAATGGGGCTACAAGCAAGGGGGGATGCAAAGGGGGTTGCCGGGCCCCCCCCCGGGATTTTTGCCCATTGACCGGCTTCCCTTTACCTCCTTGATGGGGGATCAGGGAACTGGGGTCAGGGGCAGAGGGGAAAAACATCCTTTTTTGGGTTTTTATCTTTTAACATGCCCTTTTGACCCCAAAACCCCATTTTGTCTCAAAAGAGGTCTTTAGAAAATGGATTATCCACAGTGGTGGGGGACACGAAGGGTTTAATTTTGGGGTGCTTCATGTTGGACAGATGCTGATGATGTGATGCCCACATTTGTGGCCCTGAATGCGAGGACGAGGGGGGTAAGACTGCTAGATGCAGGTTGCTTTTAAACCCCTGAAAGGCAGATTGGCGACGTGTTCGTTACTTTGATTCCCCAGGGCCCTTTTACCCCCGCGATTTACGGCCCGACGGTTTTTTTCAAAATGACGATCCGTGGGATGCGTGTTGTGCCAGCATGGAAGGAGCCACCTTCTCTGTACCCCTTTCCCCCATGTGCTATCCCCCCTTTGTCGTTACCCCCTGCATTTCGTCCCTGGTTTAAAAATAATATAAAAAAATTTGAGAAGGTTTTGGAATAGTTTTTGGGAAAAATCTCTTTTTTTAAAAGGGCAGCAAAACACCGTATTCTCCCAAAACCATCTAATCAAAAAAAAAATTGTGGATTCAAATTTAACTGCAAGGTTTTCTATCAACAAATTGGGGAAAATGGGCAAAAATCCAAAAAAAAAGTATCTGTTATGTTTTTGGGTATAAATAAACTGTTTTTTTTGCACCCCTTTTTAAATTTACCTGTGGTGAATATAAAATTTCTGTTTAAGATTTTTGTAGATGCTGGTCAATGAAACAGTTTCTGGTGGCCCCAAAAAATCAAAAAACACGTAAATGTTATGTTTTGGGTATAATTTAAAATGTATTTTTTGCAAACCTTTTAAAACCCCAGTGGTGAATATAGAATTTTTGTTTTAAAGGGTTTACGTAGATGCTTTCGTTTAATGAACGTTTCGGGTGCGAAAAGTCAAAAAACCCCGTTAAAATTTTTAAAGTTTGATAAAAAAAAACTGTAAATTTTTTGAATTTTTAAATTTTACCTGTGGTGAAAAAAATAGAATTGCTGTTTAAAAATTTCGTAGGGTGCTGCCCTCAATGAACAGTGCTGGGTGCGCAAAAATCAAAAAACCGTAAAATGTTTTTGTTTTGTATAATAAACGGTATTTTTTTGGGCCCCTTTCCCAATTTACCAGTGGGGAATTATAATTGCGTTTTAAAATTTAGTAGATGCGCGCAATGAACAGTTTCTGGGGGGCGCAAAAGTTTAAAAAAAAAAACGGAATGTTAAAGTTTGATATAATAAAATGTATTTTTTTCCCCCTTTTAAAATTTACCTGTGGGGAATATAGAATTGCTGTTTTTAAAATTTTCGTAGGGTGCTGCGTCAATGAACAGTGTTGGGGGGCAAAAGTCAAAAAAAAACGTAATGTTTGGTTTTTTATATAATAAAACTGTATTTTTTGCAACCCTTTTAAAATTTACCCGGGTGAATATAGAAATTGCTGTTTTAAAATTTAAAATAGATGGGTGCGTCAAGAAAAAGTTGGGGGCGAAAAAGTTTAAAAAAAACGTAAAATGTGGGTTTTCGTTTGATAAAACGGTATTTTTTGGGAAAAAAAAACCCAAACCCGTGTGACTACAAAATTGGTGGTTTGTAATTTTTAAATGGATGGTGGTTATCCAAAAGTCACAGGTGTAATGGGTAAAAAATTGGGGGAAAACCTATTTTGAAATGTATACTGATTTAAAAAAAGTGGATTTTGAGTAACAAAGAAGACCCAGTTTCTAAAAATTATGTTTATCCAAAATTTTAAATTTTTGGCTGCCCAATTCCAAAAGGGAAAATTTCAATTAGGGAAAAAAGTTAATAAATAAGATATTCCACAAATGTTCACTAAGTCTTGGGGGGAACTTTATCCCAGGGTTCCCTTTTAAAATAAGTTTGGGTTTTGTTCGCCCGCGGCCCCCCCCCCCCCCCCCCTTCCCCCCGCCGGGGGAATTTACAGTGGTGGGTTTTGCTTTAAAAAATTTTTCTAGTCAACTACATAAAAAAGTTCAAATCCCCAATTTTAACTAAATTTGGGAAGGGTCACCGGGTAATAGGGAGAGGGTTTTTTTCTGTGCAGAAACTGGGTTAAATTTTGCTGAGCTGTTTGGCCCCAAAAGGAGGAACGCAGGTCCTATCCCTATGAGACGCTGAGAGACACTGAGGCTGAAACAGGAAACGCTGTTTCTATGTAAAACGAGGTCATGTGATTTTTCCAGCCAATGCAACTACACATCCCAGTCATGACGTCGCACACACATCTCCCCTGCTTGTTCTGAAATCTGATTTGCTGGCCGTCAAAATTACAGGAAGCGCCGAAAAAGGCGCGATCTTAATAGATGATGCACAGATTTTAACCTTAATTATCGCATGATCTGGAAATTTCGATCACCATAAAAACCTTGCCGATTTCAACTTTGTTGATAAAAATCGCTCAACACTAGTGTACACACATCAATCAGCCACAACAATAAAACCAATATTGTGTCCCACCCTTCTGTGTGGCAGTGACAGAGTTCTAAACCATCTATACTTCACAAGATGTTTAAGCGCCTGTTTACACGGCACAGGACAAATACCCATCGGTTTATCTGACCTGTATTTGTCCATTTTTTGTGCCATGCACACGGCCGCGGAAGGACAGCTTTTCTACACAATTAGTGGAGAAAAGCCCTCCCCCTTCACATTCACTTGTTCATATTCCGTCCGAAAACCAGACGGAAGAATGAACATGTACAATGTTTTCCGGGCAGAAAACCCGTGCAGGCAGGACTACTGCACGAGTTTTTCATAGAGACCCATATAAAAGTTTGCGGCCGGCTTTTCAGACGGTTTGCAAAACCACAAACTGACTGAAAAACCTGCCGTAAACCGGTGCCATGGGGAAATGTTGTGGGGAAGTTTAGAAGCCAAGTCGCTAACCTGAACTCTTTGGTTGTCATGTTTGATCGGGAGTTGCGCCTGTTTCTGGCGAAAACTGCGCCTCACCACCTCGAATCCCCTGTCAGACGCAGGGATGCGATGTTAGGAGCAAACCTTCGCCACTTTCGGCTGCGCCTAACATGAAGGGGCGTGCAATGGGTGCGGTGTGGGCGTTCTGGGGTGGGACGCACCACATTCGAATAGTCCGATGTATGTAGGAATGCCGGTCGGCAAAGTGAGGTGCATCACCGCTCCGACAGGCAGACCTCGTTGAATGTGTTCTACCTGAGCCGGAGGAGGCGAAGTGAAGCTAGAACATAATGGAATGGGGCAAATGTGCTCTAGGTCAACTGTTACAACAGTACAATACTAAAAATGAGTTGGCTATAAAATTTTTCATTAATAAAGATAAATATAAAAGTTGTGTGAAAACGATTAAATGGATTGAAAAAGTTGATCATTTAAAATTAAAGGAAAAATATACAAGATCGCAAAAGAAATAAATCTCAGCTCTCAGCTCAGTGAGACATGGAGTATGAATAAAAAAAATATTTTTTATTAGTTGTAAAACATGATCTGAAAAAGAGCTCAAACCTTCTAAAAACTTACATCAATCAAATCACCAACAACGCTTTTGTCACCAGCATACATCAGGAATTGGGATATTGAAAATTGCCAGGAAATACAGTAATTCAAATTCTGTAAGCACTTCTCATTGGTTGGTATAAACCCAAACCCAATCAGAATAGGAGCGACAGTGAACCATTATAACCTATGGAGTAGTATTGACCAATCACATGAAAAGTCAGGACAGTTCAAAATACAGTAAAAAATGCAGAAAAGAGCTGATTGGTTGAAGTAGTGGGGGCTTGGCTATTCTGGCCAATAAGAGTGCGAGCTACTTTGTACCATTGTAGACTATGGAGAGATGGGGGCACTAAAATCTCAGCTCTGTGAGGCATGGAGTATTAGTAAATAAATCGTTTTTATTAGGTGTAAAACATTTTCTGGAGAAGAGCGAAAAACCTTCTATAAACAGACATCAATCAAATCACTAACAACGCGTTTGTCGCCGTGACCAGCGCAACATCAGGAATTGGGATATTGGAAATTGCCAGGAAATACAGTAATTCAAATTCTGTAAGCACTTCTCATTGGTTGGTATAAACCAGCCAATCAGAATAGGAGCGACAGTGAACCATTATAACCTATGGAGTAGTATTGACCAATCACATGAAAAGTCAGGACCGTTCAAAATACAGTAAAAAAGGAAGACAAGAGCTGATTGTTGAGCTAGCGGGGGCTTGGCTATCCCGGCCCAAACGAGCGGGGAGCTATTTGTCCCCTTGTAGTCTATGGACAGATTGGGGCATTGTATTGTTTATGCATAATAATTTCTCAGAGAAGGGATATTGATGATCTGATTGGTTGAGACCAAGCGGCAGATATGAATCCCAATCACATGTATTGCATCAATTTTGAGTGTAGCAGGAAGGGCGCCAGAGAAGGGCCCTAAAAGTTTATTACTGTCTATGGGAAATATTCTAGTGCTGGATTGGTTGGGGGAAGAGGAGCTCGTCCAGCTTTGCCCAAACAGCGTGTGAGCTACTTATTCATAGACTTCTATAGGAACAAGAAATGCAGGGCGAGCTCTGTTTGTGATTGGCTCAGTTAAAAGAGGTGCGATTATTTGGGCCAATGGGAGAGCGACGCTCTTATGGGTTTTCTAATGCAATCTATAATCAAACTGTACATGGCAGAAATAAAAAAGAAAAGACTCACGAAG